>JADLZL010002339.1:0-125000 GCA_015844335.1 Chrysopogon serrulatus | reverse complement strand
AGAAGCTCTGTACTAGGCGAGACCAGATCGAAGTCGCCGGGTACGTAAAGCTTTAGCTAGTTAGTGGCTCCGACAACAACATAACAACTCGCGTCGACGTGCACGGCAGCGAGCCAGACGGCGGCATCTTGACCCGCCCATGAGTTGACGCATGCACCATCCGAAAGGAAAGTGTACACCGCCCGCCGTCTCCCGCACAACACGTTCGATGCCGGAGCAAGGGACCAGTGAAGCAGAAATGCTTGGCGGTGTCGGAAGTCGGACGGCGAGGTTTTTTTGGAACCATCGCTCGTTGCCGGGGACCGCAGTCCCTCGCCCGGACATATCTGCGGATGACCCGGACATGCATGGGTCGCGCGCTTCCACCAGTGCCCCCGTGAATCACGCTTGTGTGTGGACCAAATAGTTTGGGGGAGAGAAGGGGCTGCCACTGCTTAGAGCATCTCCAACAGTTTTGCATTTGAGTTTGTCATCCTTGTTTTTTTGGAAAAAAGCTCTAAAACTTGTCTCCAACAGTTTGGCAATTTACTTTGGCATTTTAGGAGAGTTGACAAAAAGAGGGGTAGGACGCGCATATATGCGCACCTTCGCGAGGCTTGGCATCGGACTTCTCGCGCGATCAGCGACTCCTTCCCCGAGCGATCAGCGACTCCCGCGCGGCCGCCATCAGGTTTCACGCGCGACTGCTCGTCGATCTTCGTCGTTGGACTGTCCGATCGATCTTCGTCGTACCCCTCCCCGGGCCGCCCACCTTGTCCACCAGCACGGCACGCGACTGCTCGTCGATCTTGAACACCATGAAGCTAGCGATGCACCTTCGTCCACTTCATCTACATGACATATGCTGCTCTTTCTGTGGATTCGTTTGAATGGAAAATGTTGGATTCTACGCGGGCATGCATGGTTCTGTAGCTAGATGATACAGGAGATTTGTTTGTGATCGGTAGAGGTGCTGCTGGTCTGATATGACAGAAAAGATTTTGCCGGCAACTCCTATAGCTATGCTTGTTTGCCGGCGACCGAAGCTATGATCATTTGCACGTCCAATGGAACCAGCGAGAGGACCTGGGAGGAATGAAAGGCGGCGATCAAGACCTGCAACTGGCGGCGCAGAGAAGAAAAGAAATTGCCGGCGACCAAGAAAGCGCTCGCGACCAGGGCGCGAATAATAGAAACGCGGGCCAAACTAGCTGGGTCCACTATTTTTGGGTTTTGCCAAATCAGTTTTGCCAAACTGTTGGAGATGGCCTTTTTTTCCTTTGCCAAATCGTTTTGGGAGTTGGCAAACAACAACAATTGCCAAACCAAAATTGCAAAACTGTTGGAGATGCTCTTATAGACGATCAAAAAGGCCAATTGGAAGTGAGATTTCCTCATTCTAATCTAATATAAGGCCACTAAGGCTAGTCTCAATGGAAGTTTCATCAGAGTTTCATTTGCATTCAATAGCATGCCACATATACATTTGTGATGACATGGCAGTGCTTTCATGAAGAGAGAGAAGAAATAAGTGTCATGTGGATAAAACTCTCTTGACACGATTACCAACTCTCTATGAGTCATAGAATTAAATGCCTATGAAACTATGGAATGAAACTTTGCATTCACAATGGGAGTTTCATCAAAATTTTATTTCAATCTATGTGATATGACAGTCTTAAAAATAGCAAAATAAAAGTCACCACTGAGACTGGCCTCAGTGGAGTTTCATAGGGGATTTCATGCATATTTAATAGGGTGCCACATCAGCATTTTGCATGAAACTGGAAGAAGAGAGAATGAATTAGTTTCATGGCCACGAAACTTATCCTCACGGTTTCCAAAACATCGAAAACGCCGTGAAACCTGCATTGAGGGGCTTCGTTCGTTTCATCGCGACTCCGCTCGCCGCAGCCGCAGACGCCGCGAAGCTTTGCTCGTCCGTGTCGTGCGCCCGCCACCCGATGCAATCCGCGACCGCCCGCGATGGAGTCCGCCGGGGCGCCCGCCGCCATGACGGTCTCCGCCGCCGGCCGCGGGGCGGAGTCTACCACGCCTCGAGCCGCGATGTAGTTCGGCCGGTGTGTTCGCCGCGATGATCTCCACTTTCGCCCGTGCTGGAGTCCGCGGCCATCCGCGAACCGCAATGGAGTTCGCCCGCCGTGCGTCGCGATGAAATCATCCGTCGCCTCGATGAAATTTCTCCGTGCGCTGCTCCCGCGACGCTGGTCCTCCCCGGCAAGACGCGACGCGAAAGCAGCTCCACGAGCTCCACCGCGCGGCTGCTGCTGCGACCCCGATGGCGGCGGCGGCGGCGAACGTGGCGCGGCGCCGTCCGGCGCGGCTCCGCGGCGCCATTTCTTGCTCCGCCTTGGCCTTGGCCGCGGCGGCCGTCGTGCGCTAGCTGCAGCTGCGCAGCGTGCCACGAGCACGGGCTCGGCCACGCGATCTCGACCACGAGGCCCAGTCCAGCGGCGGCTGCAGCTGCAGCGAGTGCGTCTTGCCGTCCGCCAGCGCCGCCGCTGCGAGCTCCGCAGCGGCGCGGCTTCCTTGGCGCGGCGCTGTCCGCTGCGCCGCCCGACTGCGGAGCTCCGCGGCTTTGCTTCACGGTCTCCGTGAGTTTGGCGCCCGTCCGCCACGCCACTGGCTGCGACTTCCCTTGGCGTGTGCGCCTCAGGCTGCTGGTCCGTGGGCGCGAGCGCTGGACGCAGCGTTCGCCGCGCCGTCCCACGTGCCACTGCAGGCCTGGCGCCCGTTCAGCAAAGCACGAGCTTTCTAGCGGTGAACAAAGGAAAAGGGAGCTGTGGGACCCCAAAAAAACTAAAATAATATATGAAACCGTGCAATGAAACTATGCACCGTAAAAAGAGACATATTTATTAGTATGTTTCGTGTTGGAAACCGAGAAGTGAAACCATGCATTGAGACTGGCCTAAGGATTTTCACATAGGGGCACTCAAAATTTACAAAGACGGGTAAAGTACCTGTGGGGGTTTAGACCCCTATACCCTCACGGCTGGCCTTTGGTCTCGACAGACAGGGCGGCCCAGCCCACAAGACCAGGCCCGATCGGCCTCTTCGGCCTGGTCGGAGTCCCAGGCGGACAATTGATAGTTACTTGTCATGCAAAACAACTAGTCGGTTAGGAAACTAATTGTATTCTGCTGAGATACGGTTTGTTTGTAACCGACCACCTCGGGATTTTAGGATCTGTAACCCTGCCCCCCCAGACTATATAAGGCGGGCAGGGACCCCTCCAAGACATATCTTTTTTCCAATCATCAATAGCAGAAGAGTAGGACGTAGGGTATTACACATCAGGCGGCCCGAACCTGGGTAAACCGTGTGTACTGTTCTTCCTGTTCCATCTCGTTTGTAGTCTAATAGCGCGCCTTCACCATAAATCACTATCGTCGGTATACCCGTGGTAGACTGCCGCCGATATTTCGTCGACAGTGGCACGCCAGGTAGGGGTTGCACGTGCAGACTTAGGAGCAAGCAAGATGGTGTCCTTTGCCACAACCATGGAGATCGAAGCTGGGTCGACCTTTACCGTCGGCGCTTTCACTTGGACCGTCTCTGCAACGGGAGGCGCGAGAGGAACACCGGCGGATCCGGCGCCGGGGGCTCAAGCTCCACCTCGCCCCTCGGGATCAATCTCGAGGGCACCACGACCGACGACTCGACCACCGCTTCCTCGCTACCAAGGAAGGCAGATCGACAACTCCGATCTGCTCGAATCCATCGATCGGCTTGGAAGGGGCCTTGAGGAGATGGCCGAGCAATTGGAATCAGCCTAGAATCGGTTCAATGACGATGGCTTCGCTCTCGTTCAGCCACGTTGGCGCCGGGCTCGAGCTCGCGCCCGGCATTCAAGATCGCCCGTTCTGGGTGCGCCCCACGGTAAGACACGGTCAGCAAGTCCGCGCCAATCCGTTCCGTCGCCCAGGTTCCGATCTGGCTGCGACAAGGCGCAATGCTTAGGTTCGCGCCAATCAACTTAGCCGCCCAGATTCCGATCTGCTCGCGGCTCTACCACGATAATGGCGCCGCGAGGCCTGTGTCGGACGACTCGCCGCCCGTTTCCAATCTGGTTACTGCTTCGACCTCGGCGTAAGCGCCTGTGCCCGCGTCGACCCGGCGTCGCCCGGCTCTAGCAACGGCTCAACCTCGGCACGGCATCCAGGCCTATGCCAACCGCTCAGATCCAAGTCTGACAAGGGTTCAACCACCGAACTCTTAGGGTCGTCCTCAACTCCGCCCGGTAACTGGTCGGACAAACCCAAGGGGCGACGCTCAGACTGCATCAGTTCAAAACTCGTTCCCCTTCGGGATGCCTAACGTCTCCAGGCATACCAGCGACAAGCGGAGAGGCTTTTCCAGAGCCAATACCAGCAGTCGCCTCCAACTCAGCTTATCGAGTTCCATCTCGACGACACAACTAGACACGTCGTCTACTGCGTCCATAGCGGCGAGGCTTCCAGCGGCTCTCGATCCACCAACGCAGAAGAAGGTGGCTCAGGCTCCGTCTCTAGGCTGGATGGGGCAACCGTCACTTTACAAGCTCCACCTCCGCGGACTCCGCTTCGCGGCGAGACGATGACGAATTCCCTCGGCGAGTGGCGAACTCTTCGACACGGCCCGGCTTCCCGCAATACCCTCCCGGGTTCGGAGGAGCTGTCTTCAACGTCGGCGTTAGCGAGAATGAACCCGTCGTCAAAAGCGGTTGAGGAAAGGCAGCAAAGGATCGCTAAATAACGAGGATCGAGCCCGACGCCGTTTGGCCCAACAGGCACCCCCTCAGCCTGCTGGCGTAGGAAATGACGCAGATGCAGCTGCCCCCAATGGCGACGCCGGACAGAAACCGCCGCCTGCCCCCCGGGCCAACCGACAGAGAGGAAGGATGCAGCCCCGCAACTTAGCGAGGCAATTCGACCTGGTCGGCGACCAAAGCAAGTCCACAAGACGTCCAGCGCCAACATCGCCCGTCCGCATCCAAATGACTTCGCGACATGCAAGCTACACCCGAAATCCAGGCCGTCCTCGACCATCTCAAGGCTGCAGAAGCTCAAGTCAACTTCATGCGAGAAGCATCGATCGGCCCGTCTCAGAGCCGCCGCTCTCGCAGCACGCACCGTGGTCGCAGGGACCGGGCGGAAGGTGGCGACGCCAACGACCAGGATCGGAAAAGTCAGCATGAAGCCCAGCCCGCTCAACGTCAAGAACGTGGTAACCGCCGAAGAGATGGTGGCAACGGGCAACCACCTCGCGTGCCCCAGGAGGTCAACTAGCCCGACCTCCACAACATCATCGACAACAGATATCGAGCTCGACATGGGGTCCCAGGTCCCAAATGCTTCTCTGAGAGGCTACGCCATGTAAATTGGCCTAGAAGCTTCAAGATCGGAGACTTGAGGCACTACGACGGCAAAGCCGACCCCGAACAGTGGATGGTCATCTATGAGACGACTGTCCGGGCAGCCGAGGGCGGCGAACACATCATGGCAAACTACCACCCGGTGGTGCTCGGGGAATCCGCAAACCGGTGGCTGATGCGCCAAAGGGACGGTTCTATCCATAGCTGGCCGCAGCTACGAGAGATGTTCGTGGACAGCTACAGGCCGATCTGCGAGCAGCCCGGCACCAAGTACGAGCTCACCCTAATCCAGGACTCTCCTTATGAGTCCTTACGGCATTATATCCGCCGTTTCTCCGAAGTCTGGATCACCGTCAAAGACCTCAGCGTCCCGGAAGCCATCGGAATCTTCATCGCTGGGCTCCGACAGCCACGCAACGCCGACCTC
The DNA here is from genome assembly GCA_015844335.1 of Chrysopogon serrulatus. Taxonomy (NCBI): domain Eukaryota; kingdom Viridiplantae; phylum Streptophyta; class Magnoliopsida; order Poales; family Poaceae; genus Chrysopogon; species Chrysopogon serrulatus. Next base: position 119,217 of record JADLZL010002339.1, on the reverse strand, counting down.
CGCAAAGAGCTCCTGCGCAAGCAGCCAGCAACGATGGAGGAGATGTTTCAATATTGCCCAAGAGTGGGCGCGCGTGGATGAAGCCCTCGTTCAATACAAAGATGGCACCCACGACATATATAAACGCATTCGACCTCGTGATGATGACGACAGAGACCCAGACGGTGACGACCGACGGGGACCTCGCCCCGATCGGCGCAACTCCAGACGAGAAGATCGCGGCAGCAATCACCGCAATGACCGGGGTAACGAACGTCGCGACAATCGAAATATCGACTGTCGCGACGACGACCGACCGTACAGGCGGCGGGACGACGGCAACGGGGATCGTCGTGACCGTGGCAATCGCCAGCGCATCTTCGTCAACAACACCGACAAGGGTCAGAAGCGCGAGGTCGACGGCGACACGGGCGAAATACGACAAGATCCTCAACGGTGATCGCCCCGTCATCCCAACAAGGGGCACACCTTCGGTGAATCTCACGGCTTCGCCAGCATCTTCGCCCGCAAGCGGCAGCGCACCAACAAGAAGGGCTACCCCAAGAAGCCCGGTACGCGCGCCAAGTTCGACGACGACAAAGACAACTGCTAGAACCCGCGTCACGCCTACAAGGACCCGGAGAAGCATGTGACCGCCATGATCTTCGGGGGCAAGGGCGCCACGGAAAACGCGCGGGAGAAGAAGCTCCTCAAGAGGTGCATCGTTGCACTTTCAGAGGCCGATACGCTCGTCGCCGACGTCCGAGCTCCAGCCTGGTCGGAGCAGCCCATATCCTTCAGTCGATCTGATATGTGGGCCAAACTACCTGATGCAGGTCGCTTTCCTCTGGTCCTTGATCCAGTAATCGGTAGTGTCCGCTTTGAGAAAGTGCTGATAGATGGCGGCAGCGCTCTAAATATCCTTTTCCACCATGCTTTCCTAGAGCTTGGTCTATCAGAGGATCAACTCGAGCCCTGCGATTCGCCGTTTTGGGGCATCATGCCCGACAAGCCTTCCATGCCCCTTGGGCAGATAACGCTGCCCGTTCAGTTCGGTACGCCGCAGCACTTCCGTGTCGACTACGTCAACTTCATCGTGGCCGATTTCAATGGCGTCTACCACGCAATACTTGGCAGGCCTGCCCTCACCAAGTTCATGGCTGTACCGCACTATGGCTACCTTGTCCTCAAGTTGCCAACCGCGCAGGGTATCCTGTCCCTCCGCGGCAATGTCCTCATGGCTCACGCATGCGAGACAAGTGCGTTCGCCACTGCTGAGGCTGAAGAAGTTAAAGCACGCATGGAGGAAGCTACTTTCCAACTTAGAGTCTCAAAGCCCGCAGAGCTCGAGCCTCCAGTCAAGCAACACCAGCGCCCTGAAGAGATTACCAAGGCAAACAAAAAGGTCATCCTAGTCCCCGGAGATCCCACCAAGACGGTGATGATCGGGGGCAACCTTGACCCCAAATAGGAAGACGCGCTCGTCCGTTTCCTGCAGGAAAACATAAGCGTTTTTGCGTGGAAACCTGCTGACATGCCCGGTGTCCCCAGGGAATGGATCGAGCACTTCCTTAGTGTCTCCGAGACAGCTAAACCAGTCAAACAGAAGCTACGACGATTCGCTCAGGACAGAAAGGAGGCAATTAGGGCAGAGTAACCCAGCTCTTAGATGTCGGCTTCATTAGAGAAGTGTATCATCCGGATTGGTTAGCAAATCCAGTCCTTGTACGCAAAAAAAATAATGAATGGAGGATGTGTGTTGATTACACCGATCTCAACAAACACTGCCGAAAAGGCCCCTTTCTGCTTCCTCGCATCGACGAGGTGGTCGACTCCACCGTGGGTTGCCAATTGCTTTCTTTCCTAGATTGCTACTCAGGCTATCACCAGATCGCCCTAGCCTTAGATGATCAGGAAAAGACATCATTCATAACTCCCTTCGGTGCTTACTGTTACACGACCATGTCGTTCGGCTTAAAAAACGCTGGTGCAACATACCAGCGCACCATACAACAGTGCCTCGAACCAGAGATCCGTGACGGACTGTGCGAAGCATACGTCGACGACGTAGTGGTGAAAACTAGAGAGGCCTCGACCCTGATCGATGACCTCGATAGGACCTTCAAGGCCCTAAATGTGTTTCAGTGGAAGCTCAACCCGAACAAGTGCGTATTTGGCGTTCCCTCTGGCGCACTTCTCGGTAGCGTGGTTAGCCAAGACGGCATACGACCTAACCCTGACAAAGTCAAAATCGTGCTGGATTTGAAGCCCCTAAATGCGTCAAGGACATCCAAAAGCTAACAGGATGCATGGCCGTCCTTAGTAGGTACATATCCCGACTCGGGGACAAGGGTCTTCCCTTCTTTCGTTTACTCAGAGCGAAGGAGAAGTTTGTATGGTCCGAAGAAGCTGATGCCGCCTTCAATGAGCTCAAGACCTACTTATCCTCACCACCAGTCCTCACGGCACCCACAGGAGACGAGCACCTACTGCTCTACATTGCCGCCACTGACAGAGTGATCAGCACCGTCCTAGTGGTTGAGCGCAACGAACCCAAGTTCGTTCACCCCATCCAGCGACCAATATACTACATCAGTGAGGTACTCAACGAGACCAAGCAGCGATATCCACATGTTCAAAAGCTCCTTTATGCGATCCTGGTCACTAAAAGGAAGGTCTCGCATTACTTCCAGCAGTATGGCATTACTGTGGTCACCGAGTACGCGCTCGGAGATATCTTGCGCAATAAGGACGCCACGGGAAGAATCGTCAAGTGGGCAATCGAGCTCAGTCCTTTTCAGCTCGGATTCCACAGTCGCACTACTATAAAGTCTCAGGCTCTGGCCGACTTTTTGGTCGAATGGACGGACATAACGTTACCCGTATCTGATATGGTTGAGGAACAATGGAAGATGTACTTCGATGGCTCGCTAAACATAGGTGGCGCAGGAGCCGGAGTCTTCTTCGTAGCACCTTCCGGGGGTCAGCTGCGATATGTTCTGCGTATCCACTTCAAAGTTTCCAATAACGCCGACGAATATGAGGCCGCATTACACGGGCTTCGCATCGCTGTTGAGCTTAGTGTCAAATGGCTGATCGTTGGCGATTCGGCCCTAGTCATTAATCAGGTCAACAAGGATTGGGACTGCACCAACGAAAAGATGGACGCCTATGTGGCTGCGATCCGTAAACTTGAAGACAAGTTCTATGGCCTTGAGTTTATCCATGTGCCCCGGGCAGAGAACCAAGCAGCTGACGAATTGTCCAAATTAGGATCATCCCGATCAGAAGTCCCTCATGGAGTCTTCGTTCATGACCTGATCACGCCATACATTCCCGAGGGAAAGCCAGACAAAAGGCAGCAGTCTCCTGAGCTGTTACCTTCGCCAAATCCTGACGCACAGCCACCGCCTGACCCCACCACTTCCCATCTAGTGGCTATGGTTAGCAAACGGGTTGAATGGTCATTAGGCCTAGACCACATTCTAGGGGTCAACCACCAGCCTGGGCTCAACCGCGATGCGATTGATCAGTCGGTCGACCAACCCGAGGCCCCTCCATCAGACTGGAGGTTGCCTTTTATCCAATACCTCATTAACAAGGCATTGCCAGATGATAAGAATGAGGCAGAGCGTCTTGTCCGTTGAAGTCGCAACTACATCTTAGTTGACGGACAGCTTATGCGCAAAAACGCCAAAGCTGAAATACTTCAGAAGTGCATTACGCCAGGAGACGGTGTCGCCCTACTAAATAAAATCCATTCGGCACATGCGGCAACCTTGCGGCATCATCACGGACGCCGGTCGGTAAGGCGTTCGGAGCTGGTCTCTATTGGCCCAACGCCGTGGCCGATGCCGAGCACTTAGTTCGGCACTGCAAGAACTGTCAGTTCTTCACCAAGCAGATTCATGTCCCTGCACATGAACTCTAGACAATTCCGGTCTCTTGGCCCTTTTCATGCTGGGGACTCGACATGATCGGACCATTTAAAACAGCACCAGGCGATTTTAAATACGTCTATGTCCTCATAGACAAATTCTCTAAATGGATCGAGTACAAACCTCTGGTCCAGGCAACTGCAAAGAAGGCTTCAGAGATGCTCAATGATGTCATTCATCGCTTCGGCATCCCCAACAGCATCATCACCGACCTCGGCAGCACGTTCACAGGAAGTCACTTCTGGGATTTCTGTGATGACATATCTATACAAGTCAAAATGCGTGTCATGTCGCTCACCCAAGGGCCAATGGCCGTCGAAAGCGCCAAACGGCATGATTATCGATGCCCTGCGCAAGCGCGTTTATTCCGCGAAGATGGTTTATACCCAGGCGATGGTTGAAAGAACTACCGGCCGTGATCCGGGGTTTTGCGTACCCGGCCTTGTCGTAGCACCAGGCGTCTCCCCATACTTCATGATATTTGGCTCAAAGCTGTATTACCGGCCGAGGTCGCTCACCGATCTCCCAGGATCGAGTATTTTGACGAAGACGCCTCGGGCGAAGCACGGGAGCTCGATATCAATGCCACGGAAGAACGGCGCCTTGACACATGCATTCGAGAATGCTCGGTATTTGGCTAGCCTACGTCGTTATTATAACCGCAACGTCAAAGATTATTTTTTTCGTTGTTGGCGACACGGTGCTTCAAATAAGCAAAGAAAACGAAGGCCTTCATAAAATTTGTCCTCTCACCGGGAGGGGCCATTCATGATAAAAAAGCGATCACTAGGCCTACATCTTACAGGCTCTGCACTTTGGATGGCATCGATGTACCCAGCTCTTGGCACATCGAGCAGCTTATAAGATTCTACCCTTACTAGGCGTCATAGAATAAGATATGTATCTTTTCTTTCTCTTTGTATTCAGTTGAAGTTAATAAAGTATTGGTTCACGATTCACTTTCTTTGTGCAAATGTTTTATCTCGTAAGACATACTTTTCAATAAACCGTGCAGTCTAGTGCTCCGACAGAAACAATCAGAACAAGCACTTGTCTCTAGTTCCTCTAATCACGTGTTACGGCTCACGAGCCACGAGCACGTGAGATACTAGCGGTTGCTCTCTAAACGGTACTATGGTCCTAAGCGTTACGGCAACAGTCTTTGTTCCACGTAGGTCACCTAGTCACCTGACGCTGATTTGCTTCAAAGGATGCTACACGACTACATGCACGAGAACCTCTTTAAAAATTAAGCGAGTTTCATACTCGTTTCCCGTTTCAACTTCCCTTGAATTAATTGCACGTTGTGAACTCGCTGAAGTTTTGTAATTTTAACCTATGTTGTTTATGCTATTTTTGTAGCTCTTTGTGTTTACTTACCTCAAGCACTACGCTTTAGAGTTTCTAGCTCTAACTTGGTCGACTCATCATTACACGAATAATTTCAAGGAAATAGCCTAAAACTCGGTACAGGCCGAGCACAGCAAATGTATATACATCAGGCAGTTTCTCACACAATTACAAGGAGACGCTAAGCTACTCAAGAGGCCTGGCTTGATGATCCTTCATCGACCAGCTTGACGTTCTGCATTACCCTCGGTGCAGTTCCCCAGAAGCCAAGTCGAAGATCATTCACTTCCTCTGGACTGGTGTTGGCCGCTGCCCCCTCTTCAACTCTCTTGAGGTCGATTCGGGGGTAGTGCGACTTGGCCAGCGCTAGAACGAAGGACACCACAAACTGACCCGCTTCACGCACAAAATCTTTAAACAGGGGCCAGGCCCTCTTGCAAAGATCTGTGACAGCTTTAGGGCTGTTCATTGGGTCAGATATCTCCATGGCTTCTGGAGACAGCTCTTTCATCAGTGGCCTCAGACCGGCCTCGACCTCTCGCCAGCGTTCCTTCAGTTTGGTGTTCTCCTCAATCAGAACACCAAACTGTGCCATGTGTTTTCTTTGGAGCTCTGACCGAACAAACATTGATAAGCGTTAACACAATTTCGGGATATAAGGCGCAAGAAGTGGTCGATTATAGACCTGCCATCTCCAACTTCGGCTCCTCAATATGCTGCTAGGCGTGTGTCACTTCCCGCGCCTTCAGCCGATCGCCTTCCTCCAGCTCTGCATCGCAACAGGCAGTAATGTAGATTTTCTACACAAGCAGATATTCCAGAAGTGTGGACAGCATTTTTACCTTTCGCCTTCCCTTCAAGGACGTTAACCTTGTATGTCAGGGCGCGGTTCTCATCATGCAGGCGCTCATTTTTGGCCATAATGGGCCAAAATTGCTCTATCATGTCTGCCCGCTGCTGAGCAATGTTTTGCAAGCCCTAAAACGCATTACAATACATTAGTTCTGGCTAATGATTTAGTTACACACCGAATGCTTCTCTCGAGTATGTACCTGCACATGCTCCCGCAGTTGTTTGAAAGAAGTCTCGATGTTCTCTTGGATCGGGGCGTCGACCTTCGATTCAAAAACCTGCCACTCCCCATCTTCTACTTGACGGGCTATGAAGCTTACCTTTCCTGGAACCCGTTTTGGTTTCTCAGGATGTCCCGTGATCTCTTCCAGCTCTTCAGGGGTATCTTGCGTGGCGGGTACACCGGTTCTGGCCCGTGATTGATCCGTGGTCGACGGTGCCCTCCTCCTCGGAACGTGACCGACCACACCTCCCTGAGCGCCCTCGTTGCTTTCACGATGCGGGGATGGTGGCGCCCTCAGTGGAGAAGGATGGTCGGTCTCTTGAGCCAATTTGTCTAGGTTCTCTGGAACCTTAACATGTTTCTCTGATTGCTGGCCCTGGGGACTCCCCCTTCTTCCGTGCTGGCTTGTCTGCAAGACCAGCAGTACATCATGGTCAGCATGATATAACAAGCGTATTAAGACCGCAAGTACCCATACCTGGTGGATTGCTTGACGAAGCACCGAAATCGTCCAGCCCCCCGCGGCTGGACGATCCACTCTGACCACCGGCACCTTTGTTCCCACCACCAGACTCGGAGCGTGGTGGTTGAGGATCGGGAGTGGGGGCTTTCTGTCGCCCAGACGATGACTGCTCGGGCGCGGATCTCTGAGTCGCCTCTGATCTCCTCGAAGGGCTGTTCCCCCCGCCACCTTCGGCCGTCGCCTGTGAACTCCTTGGTGGTGTAGTCCGTGGCTGTCGACGTGGGGCATCGGTGGGGCTGGTCGGTCGGCGCGGCTGCCCCTCTGAGCGTTTGGCTCTGAACTTCTGACTCAGGGGGACTGTGTCCTCTGTATCAGAATCCGAGCTCTCGATTATTGCTCGGCGTCGCGTCTCGACCTCCTCATTGATCTTTAATTTGCCACCGGCCCTGGTGCTGGTGGGCATTGACTTCTTTTCGGGTGGCGGCGGCATTGGGTCCTTCCCTGTCGCCTTACGCTTCAGCTGTCTTCCAGGAACACCTGAAGTATCCTCTCCACCTTGGCCACCATGCTCGACCTCTTCTGATGGTGTTGTTTTCTTCTGCTGGCCTCGAATCGCGTCACCAATAGGCCATTCTTCTACCGGGATAAGAGACACAAAAGATCAGTGATCCTGTCCAAGACATTGTTAAATCACATTACAAGTCCATCACATATACACAGATTAACTGACAGAGTGCATTATAATTATTCTTTACTTACCGGTGGAGGAGGATTCTTCAGAGTAAACGGAGGTACTCCTTTTGGGAAGGAATACTTGGCATAGCCCTCAAACATCTTCGACAGTCGGTTCTCTGCTTCTTCGCGCTTCAGGCTTTCTCTACTTTCTCACGACGGGTCTCCACGCCCTTGGTATTCAAACATGAAGTTTACTCTTTCCTTCAGGGGCTGGATGCGATGCACAATAAACTGGCTGGCAACCACAATCCCGTCAATCTTGCTGAAATCCATCAGGGCTAACAGTTCTCCGACTTGAACCATTTGATCTACATCTGGTTTTCAGACCACCGGGGATTGAACTGGGGAATCTGAGTGACATCACAAGGAACTGGTCGGCCTTCAAGGTTCTGGTTGATGTAGAACCAGCGCTTCATCCAGTTATTGGTGTGTGATGTATGTCCGACGGCCATCCATCAGGACTTCACACCCTCCCTCAAGGCAATGTAGCAACCGCCGGCCACCTGAGATCCATCGGACCCTTCCCCCTTCTTCTTCAGAACATAGAGATAGCGAAACAGATTGAAGTGCGGTGATATCCCCAAATAGCACTTTCGCAAAGATGCATACGAAGATGGCGATGGTCAAAATAGAGTTTGGGGAAGGTTGCAGATCGAAATCGCCCAAAAAAATGTACAAATCCCTCAAGAAACTGTGCACTGGAATCCCTAATCCCCGGAGGAAATAATCTTCGAACACAACAATCTGATCCTCATAAGGCTGGGGATAGCGTTCACCTGCGGGCGGTGCCCTCCACACCACCAACCCCGGTGGCGGCAGCAGGCCTCCCTCCGCCAATGCCTCCAACGACCTCTGCGTCGACAGGGACTTCTGCCACTGGGTCTCCATCAGCTTCTTGCGCGCCGCCTCTGTTGTTGAGATCTTCTTCTTCCCCATTGTGGATTGAGCCGCGTGGGTGAGACGCAGAGCGCACGGATGGTGGTTGTCGCAGACCTAGTTCGTGCGCCGGAGATTGAGGAGAAGAAAGCGGCGGAAATGACAAAGACTGTTGAGAGTGGAAGAAGAAGCGGCGGCCGTCGGGCTATTTATACTATGCGGGTGGCCCATTGACTCTCCCGAGGTCACTGTGGACTTTTCTTTTTACCCTAATTTTTAACTGGGCTTTCCTGGGCCGAGTTACCTTTACATATTTACATGGTACGGTGAGCCGTTTATTAAAGGCATGTTGTCCTAGTCTTACTGAGGACTAGGCCCACACGTTGAGTGCATGATCACTCTGGTCCACCAGTCAGACTGGGGACTGGGGGCTCTTGCAGATGTCATGTAACTAGTCTCCGTCGACCAGATCAGTCTGGGGACTGGGTACACAGCCGAGTTGTGTATTCTTATGCCCCAGTGTCGACCAGAATCGCCTGGGACCGAGCCTCTTTTACCTCGCCTCGCTTCGCCGATCGGCTTAGTGCGGGACCACATTCGGGAATTTGCACTCATCACAGAATAACAGAGCATTTAGAACATTTTTTGATACAAGATCTAACGAAGGAATTGACAATGCATATTGGTTGATTTTCTACGCCAAATAGGGTCAGTCAAGACCTAGTTACAAACTACTTGCCTACGGCATTTTTTACAAAAGATACGACGCCTGGTGAGTTTTCCATGGATCCTGATCCAGAAGAGCTTTCCGTTCAAGGACCAGTAAACCCATGGAACTGCAAAAAGCAGTCCTCTACCAAGCGTCTGCCGACGGGCACAGCCAACTCCCGCCGGGGTCCTATGGCGCGTCGTTGGCCTGTGGCGAGCGTGTCGCCGACCTGAAGCATCTCATCCAGGACTTGTGATGCCGCGGACGCCATAGCGGAGGAGGTGTCGCCGACTGAGCATCTCATCCACCGTCACCTCCTCCGCTATGGCGGCGTCGCGGCATCACAAGTCCTGGATGAGATGCTCCGTGGCGGCGACACTTCGCCTTCGAGCAGGCCGGCGAGCCCCGAAGCTCACCGCCCCGGACCGACGCCGGGCGGCGGCCGGTGCGGATGGCGCCCCACGACGCCGCCCGCGAGACACCGCCTCCCGGATGCGGCTAGGGCGTTTTCGGTTGCTCTGGAGCGAATCCCGCTTAGCGCCAACAAGGTCGACGACGGCCTCGCGCCGGGAGAATCGTCTAGAGTTCCTCCTCTCCACCAGGAGGCCACCCTCGGTCGGCGGCCTCTTGGTTGGCGCGGGCGTCGCTTTGCTCCTGCCTCGGCGGATTCGGCGCGCCGCCATAACGGCGGCCGAGCCGCTCCGCGGAGTTCGGCCATGGCAACCGTTCTGGTCACCATGGCATGCCGGCCTCCCGCATTTCCTTCGACGGCCTCCTCCGCGGCGGGGAGCGGCAGCGGGCTGGCCGCACCAATGGCCAGTACCCTGCAAACCACAAATCACTCTAGATTAGATTTTATCCCCAAAATACGAAATGCGGCGACAAGATAACTTACCCCTCGCCACGGCGGCGCCTTCGGGGCTGAGTGCTCGGTGAGCCCTCCGCCGAGCGCTTGCCACGATCCATTTGCTGCTCTGAAGATTGGAAGAGGGAGAACTAAGCTACCGACTAGGGTTTCTACAGGAGCAGAGTGCTTTTTCTCACCGCTGCGCTTTCTATTTATAAGCAGCCGTGAGGAAGATGAGCCGGATAGTGGGAATCGCTGCATAGCTCCGTGACGGATCGCTTTCCCCACGATTGGAAAGTGCCATCATTACGGCCACGACCGAAGGTGAACCGTTGCGGCACGTTCTCCAGTACAGATTTCTCGGCCTCCGTGCCAGGATGGTCTTTTTTACCCCTCTGGCAGGGCGGATGTTTAACTGGGCCGTCGGCTGGGTATCAGGCCCATTCAGTATGGTCTTCGGTTTTTTAGTTATTTCGATTTTTCGCAGAATGGCATCTCTTTTATGAAAAGTGGTGTTTCTTCTGAGTGATTAATCAAATTTTTTCAAAAAGCTTGCTACAACATGTTTCCATCTTCTAACAACCTTGGGGACTACGTGGGCCCACATCACTTCAGCAGTAACTGGGCCTGTTCCTAACCCAGGCTCTGACCCCTACCATATGTGTGGCTTTTCTGGAAGTCAGTTTCCTCAATTAAACCAATGATATCCGATATCATGTGCTACTGTGGGCCCACGTCACTAGACATGAGCTGCCTTTTTCTTTTTTTCTTGAGCAACATGCATCTTTCGACAAGGCTTGTGCGGAATTGCTTCCGAGGACGACTTTCTCTTCAGACTGGTTAGTTCCGTGCCGAACTGGTCGACTCTTCGCCAAACTGGTTGGCAGGTCGACTACAAGCTTCAGCTAAGCAAGGCTACAACCTGAACTGGTTGGTATGCGTCAAGACGGTGTTGTTCCTCAAGATTCATGGTGCTCGGGGACTAGCTGTGAGGATTTAGACCCCTATACCCTCACGGCCGGCCTTTGGTCTCGACAGACGGGCGGCCCAAATTTCACAAGACCAAGACCGATCGGCCTCTTCGGCCCGGGTCGAGTCCCAGCGGACAATTGATAGTTACTTGTCATGCAAGACAACTAGTCGGTTAGGAAACTAATTGTATTCTGCTGAGATACGGTTTGTTTGTAACCGACCACCTCGGGATTTCAGGATCTGTAACCCTGCCCCCCAGACTACATAAGGCGGGCAGGGACCCCTCCAAGACATATCTTTTTTCCAATCATCAATAGCAGAAGAGCAGGACGTAGGGTATTACGCATCAGGCGGCCCGAACCTGGGTAAACCGTGTGTACTGTTCTTCTTGTTCCATCTCACTTGTAGTCTAATAGCGCGCCTCCACCATAAATCACTACCGTCGGTATACCCGTGGTAGACTGCCGCCGATATTTCGTCGACAGTATCTACCTCTATTCCTGCATTTATGTTAATTATGTTTCCCAGAGACAAGCAGTAGTGTCCGCCTCTGTTAATTAAAAGCAAAAAAGTGTTAACTAAAAGCAAAAAAGCTACTGGCAACTGTTCCAAGCCCACCACTAAGCCCGCTCCTAATTCCTCCACTGAGCCATCATGGAGATCTGGGCTGTACCGTCCTCATTCTTCGATGGATCGAGACCATCGCATTCTCTCCTCGCTGACACCCTTGGCAAGATATACACGATTGATGCTAGGGCGAAAGCGAGCAACTTGGCCTCCTCCGCAACCACACCCTGCCCCAAAGAGCCATACCCTCGTTAGCCACCCTGAGTAGAGAGACAGTGTGAGAGAGAGATAGGGAAACCAGAGCGGAGAAAGGTGCTCCACACATGTAGGATGATGTGCCATTGCTAGCTTTGAGATAATGAGGAGTGGCCTAGTTGAATCTGCTCCAACAGATCTAGAAGGTGCATCTATCAGGTGCTTTCCTCGAGTCAGGGAGGAAAGGGAGGAAAGGAGACATGCCCTTGACAGATCCAAAGGGAGGGAGTGGAGGAGACTAGAGGCTTTACATGTGTCAATTAGTCCTCAACCTACCGATACTGGTGGGTTTTTTTAAAAGGTTCGTCTCTAAAAATGAGATCTATTTTCAGAGACGATGATGAGTTGGTTATTATTGTACATCTAACAAAGCCTCCGAAAATTAGTTTTCATTTCTAGAGATGAGAATCTTTTTGGCCCACGTCTATAAATAGAAGAGATTGTCCACTAAAATCATTTTGTAGTAGTGATCATTATCTATATCTCTTCAACTTCTCTATTATTCGACAACTTTGAAACCCTAACTCTATTCTCTATTTTTGGTGAGTGAGAAGTCAGAAATATATGATGAATACTTAGAGATCTAGTAGACGAGAACTTTTTATTACAAATCTACTCTCTGTGTCTCGCAATAAGTTTCTAGAAAATTTTAGATAGAAAAGGGCGGTCGCGAAAGACGCATATATCCTCGTCTTAGCTACCATAGGTATCACATGTTTCCATTAATTGAATATGAGATCTTTTAAAAAATTAAACCTTATATAGGATGGAAGGAGTGTATTTTTAAGAAGAGTAAAGTTCATAGCCAATCCTTAAACTTGTAGATATGTGTCATCCCGGTCCTTGAACTTAGAAAGCGTCTCATTCAAGTTCTTAAACCCGTGTACAGGCGAGCCACAGCTATTGCCGCTATCACCGCGTACAGGAGCCGAAGCCGCCAGCGCGAGAGCAAGCAACCGACAGGCCAAACAGAGGTGCCCTGAGATATCCATGGCCATGGGAGAGGACCTAGAGATGGGAGATAGAGCTGATATGTGGATTTAGATCTGTTTGGATGGTTATGAAACCTAAAGAAAGTTTAAAGACTTAAATGACACATATGAGGACTGATCATAAACTTTACTCTTTTATAAAAATATATAAACACTCGTGAAGTTAGTCTAATTTCCTTCCGTTGATTGCAAGCTAACGAGGAAGGCATGACTGCAAGGAAACCAATCAAAGACAAGCAAAGTATAGTACTCCCTCCGTTCCGGAATATCTGTCGCCCGCTTCCCGGAAGTAAATGCCGGCAATTTTTTTATAAATATTAAATATCATCGATTAGTATCATAATTAGTATCATCGGAAAGATCTTTGGATCTAGTTTTTTTAAAAAAATTATTTGAAGATATAAATATTACACATATTTTCTACAAATCAAGTCAAACATGTGGCACGCATCCCACGGCGACACTTATTTTAAAACGGAGAGAGTACATTAGAAATATATGGTAATAAATATGCATGCACGCAAAAGGGAAACAAAAGAGAAACTTTTGACACAATCGTGACCGTGACCCAACTCCCAACACACGCATGCAACAGGAAAAAAGAAAGAGTATTTGCCACGTCCGTCGTGCCTCAGCAGTCCAGATCTCGCTGTCGTCCTGCCCTCAATCGCAAAATATGCATGTCACATCCGGCTCTCCCCTGAGGTTCATTGGCACGCACTGATCTTCCCGCCAGGGGCCTAATTGGGACCCTCATTGATCGCCAGAGTTTTTTTTGGATAGAATGTCGCTCAATATTTTTTAGGAGACAGAGCTTACGTTGCTTAAAAAACAACGAATTACAGTCAAGCTATATAGCTCTCTGAACGGACTTAGGAGGCTGCTACCACACGCTCGAGAGTCGAGAGCTGGAGATAGGTTGTGTTCCGCTGGTACGTTTGAATAGTGCTCGGCTGGTTACAGCTGCTTCTTTCTCTCACAAAAGTACTGTACGAATAGCCAGCTTCAGCCGTTTTTTAACCAGCCGAACGGGCCCTATCTTTTTGATTTGAGGAACAACCCAATGTGGCGGCTTTTTTTGGATTCACGGGAAGAGCGGCCAAGATGACGCAAAAACCGGCTCGTCTGATCGGTGATATTGGCTATGTAGTATGATTAGCGAGTAATAGGCCATGATCTAATTTAGCTAGGGAGGGTAGAGCTAACAGTATAACACTTTTCTCTCCTAGTGTGCCATGTTCGTGGCACATCGTTGTAACTTTTACTATTATCGTTCTTAATACAAAAGATGCGCAAATCTTTACGTATTCGAGAAAAAAAAACCGTCCAGCATCAGTACGTGCGGCACAGTATTATCCGACTGTTTCAAGAGGAATCAATTGATGACACTTTTACACTGGTGGTGTACGCTCAGGCGACAGACGGGCAGAATTCATACGGCAAACCAAATGGTAGGTTTTGGATCGGACGTAGGATCGGATGTCTCCGGATGGTGTGACTCCGTAAACCAAACACGATGTAACTTGACACACTCATATAGTCATATGCTACCCTTACAAGACCGTTTTGCAAACCAAAAACTGGAGCTTTCAGAACAAGAACTCTATGCCTCCATTTGCTTCTGAATTCCAACCACCATTGAGCGCTTATTGTATTTCCAAAGCCACAGTTGGACTAGATCTTTGCGGTCTGTCTCCAGCAGTAGTTTGTCCACCCTTGTTGAGCAGCGAACAACATATCTTCTCGGAGATCTTTAGTTGTATTGTTATTTTGTTGGTAGAGGCCCTCGCTGCAAGCCTCCCTTGGGGGCGACCAGAGGGCACCCCCACCCCACCTCCAGCGCCCCTCCTCCCCTCGCCGGCCGGGCTGCCGCTGCCCTCCCCCTCGCGGCGGCAGCATTGGGCGCCCAAAAAGGTGGCTCCTTGCGCCTCCCCAGCCTCCCTTCCTCTCCCGGGCCGGCGCCCCGGCGGCGGCGCGCGGCGGCCTCCTGCCCTCAGCAGCTGGGATCCGGCCAACCGATGGCCAAGGCGTCTGGCGGTCCGGGCCGGCCGGCGCTCCCCGGAGCGCGCCCTGGCGCAAGCCGGGCCTACGCCCCGGCCCCGCCGGTCCGGCCTTCGCCCCGAGCGCTGCCGCCGCGGGCTGGCCGGCGCGCGGGCCGGCCCGGTCCCCAAGCCCCTGCCCGCGTGCGGGCGCGCGGCTGCCCCCCCCGCCCCGCGGGAGTTGAGCGCGCTCCCTCCCGGCCGCCGCGGCCGCCGCCCCGCCCCCGCCGGGAGTTGTGCACCAGCCAGCAGGCCATCGGCCTGTGGCGAAAACCACATAAATTAATACACTCACAAGAGTACTTGTCTTCTATTAGATACTAAGTACTCAAGGGAGCGCACTAATTTAATCGATTCTCGAAAGCACACCCAACGGGAGAACTCGAAGATCCACCGTTTTCATCAGGATCATAAATAAGGGAACAAAGCTTACAACAATCTTATATTTGCTATATCTCATGTTTACATTGGATCGTAGTATGACTTATTATTTACAACAGCGGAAGAATAAATACAGTGTATCATAATTGAAAGTTAATTTATAATTGCAGCGGAAATAAACATTGATTCAATTACATGTCTAAGCATTTAATATGATAGAGATAATTATATTATAATACTTTTCTTTCTAAAATCATTTGGTGAAGGTTGGAAATAAAACTACTATCGCAGGCGTAATTGGAATTCCTCGGCCGAGCCCACCGGGAGGTATCCACACACAAGAGTTAGCGACTAGCATCCACCATGCTACTCCGCAATGGGGGAATAAAACCCTAAGTACTCAATTATACTCGAGTAAGTCTTACCCGACAGGAGGAAATAAAATAACTCTAAGGAATATGCAAGGCTATTTGGCTTACTGGTTTAGATTTGCAGGAAGCATTACTGATAGTACATCCTTATATTCAATTTTAGCAGTCAAGATTAATTCATTAGCTAACCATTCTAGGTAAGCACCTGAACTACTTTCAAGCAAGTGGTAAACAATCAGAGTTCTTTTTATCCATCTCAAATTTCTAGTTCTTACTACGATGCCAGAATAAAGCCCTCGTCGTACCGTTCATTGAACGGTGATTCGTGAATCAATGCGTCCAGCTGGGTACCCCGAGACACACTCCCCGTCTGTATCCCAGACACAGACGAGAACAGCTTGCTTTCTCCTGCCCGGGGCTCCAGGTCCCCGTCCTAACTGGGATTCTAAGCCCCCGACATTCCCGGCCCGGCCGTAATGCGGTGCAAGGACCTCCAACCCAAAAACAAAATATATGAATGCACCACCCTATACAGTCGGTCTAGATGGGGCCGGAACCCAAGACAAGAGAGAGCAAGCCTTCCGAGCTCCCATAAACAAGTATGTGTTCGGGATAAGGAGTTCTATGACTTGACCTTCAACCCTTAGCAACGATCGGTCCTTAACCGACACAGGCGGGACAACGCAACCAGAGCCTCGCTCTGTTGCCCAACAAGCCAAGTCCATCCAGTCCATCATACCATCCCGCCCGGTCTCTATTTATTATCCATATATATAGTCCATGTGATAGTATCATGATAATAATATATAAACCTATCTCTCGCGAGTGACAGGAAATCACTCGACTTTTACCGAAGTCCTATAGCATGGCAATCTACATGATCCTGTCATACTAGTAAGACTCATAGGATAAGGATATATATATACAAGTGGGTTCCATTCAACTCCTCGAAACTTAATGCACAAATAATTATTATAAAGTGCAGAATAGTAGGGGTTATGAACCGAGGCTTGCCTGGGTAAAAGATAACCAATGTTAGTATTTTATCCTCGTGATATACCCATCATGACACCATCCTCCACGCATACATCGAGTCTCCAATCGTGTCGATCCATCGTCGTTCCTATTATGACATGCGCGATGCATATGCATGGATGATGCAATCAATTAAAAGGCAATAGCAACTCTTAAAATACAACACGTATAACTATACTAACAGCTAGCTCTAATGGCTAACATCGTAAGCTACGTATCGAACTCATAAAACATCTTTTCATGCCATCATCACTACCGTTTAGTTATTTTAACGTATATTCTAACCAGGGTATTTTAGTTATCTTGACAAACCAACGATTCTTGAGTTACCAAAATTACAGAGAGCATATCATACTGCACTCTAACTACTGTATAAATTTAAGGATCCTAGCTATTACCAAAAAGCCATAAAAATTCATTAACTATACATCCTAATTAGTATTTAAGCATCATAGAGAAATTTAATCACCCTAGGTGCAGCATAGAAATCTATGAACTAAGTATACCAACAGATAGATCACAATTTTAGAAATCTAACAAAATTGGTTTCATTATTTTTGGACACTTATGCGAATTGATATCAATTATCAAAGATCAGCTCAGAAAAGAAATAGAAAAGCCTTTCGAATTACTTCTAGAAAAGAAAAAGGGCAAATAGCCCATCACGGCCCATATTGGGCTTGGCCCGCACGCAAAAGCGGCCTGCACAGGGAAGCCCACGCGCGAGCTGGCACTTTTGCAAAAGAGACCTCGGACTTCTACGTATTCTCGTAACACTGTTGGCACTATTACAACAGAGAGAGGCTTCTCACCTAACACCCTGGAATTTGTTATCTTTACAACACGGAGGTCCCTGAGAAGGGCGCGGCGGCGTGGGCGTCTTTGGACGTCACGCGGCGGCGCCCGCTACCGGCCGGGACCTCGCCGGGCGGCCGGGAGAGGTCGGCAGCCCAGAGGACAATGCGCGCGCCAAAGGGGGCCAAACGGCGGTGCAGAGAGCAGCAGAACCTAGCCGGTCACGGGAGCGGCCTTGACCGCGTCGTCCGGCGGTGGCGGCGACGCGGCCGTTCCGGCCACGTCGAGGGACGAACGACGAAGGGAAAGGGTGGAACAAAGACCCGATATCTCACCCTCAACCTAGTCGCGGTGTTGTTTAGGTTGGAGGAGGGCTGAGGAGTGCTGGCCGCGTATGAGTGTTGGCACTTCTAACGTCACTACGAATTAACGAGATTAGAAATGTATGGTATTTAAATTAACTTGTCATTAGCAACTAGCCACTTCTTTATCACTAGCATTCCTAAGCATGAATTAAGTTGTCATCCTTAATTGTAATGCTAAGAAGCAAATATAGATTTACATGTATTATTTAATATGACTAGGCAGAGATATGTATATAAACTAAAATAGATTATGCAAGCTAACAGATAATTATACCATTGTAGCATTTTACCTAGAAGAGTTCTACCAGGTTGTCGATTTATATTTATACCACTGGAAAAGTTTTGTTATAAACTCTATCTATTATATTGATAAGAAAGTATATACAATGAATAAGTGATATTACCAATGTCATCTACTCTACTCATAACAGGCAGAGGTCACAAGATAAATATAGATAAATATGGATGATAGCATAATCAAGTATCATAATTATATAGATAATCATTAGAGCATTGTCTAGTCATAATCATAGTTAGCCAATGGATAAACTAAGGAGTTAATTGTCTAAGGTAATTCTATAACTACATCAATGAATAACTCTAATTAGTGCAATTACATCTAGTAATCATCGCTAAGTCAACCCTATATCATGATCACATGTAATGGGGCATCAACTAGAAAGGATGCAAAACAGAGTCATTATCCAACTTTGCGACCGTGCCCTGCTGTCCTACACACGGAGGGTGGACTACAGAGGAACCAACGTAGCTGTCACCTACGCGGACTACCACACGTTCCGGTATGTCAGGGTGCACTCATAGACAAACAAGATATCTAGACACCATGTCTACATATTGTCTATCATTTACCCATTGTACACTTGGATAAACGCTATATGAGCAATAACATGAATTTAATAAGATCAAACTAACTAAACTAGACATATAATCAAAGTAGATAATAACTATTACAATTAAGAACATATGAACTATTAAGAATAATATCTCCTTAATCTGAATAATGAATACAATAAGAAAGAAAGAACTAGAACTATACCGAACTCCTGCGCTCCCCGCATGATGCCGGGGCTCCAGATCCCGATGAAGAACTAGATCTCCTCTACTTCTAATCTAACTAACTAGAACTATGAACTAGAAGGCTCTTGATGAACTTGAAGGCTTCTTGATGCTTGATGGCTTGAGGCCTTTGATGAATAATGAATTGGCTCTCTCCGGAGGGTCTACCCATATATTTATAGTCCGGTGGGATGAATGTGCGTCGCAGGATCAAACCGACTTAACCAAGGGCCGAGATGCATCGGGAGAGGCGGTGGAGAAAGCTTCCCGGAAGGAGGGGGGCAAACCCTAGCAGGGGGCGCCGCCCGCCCTGGTGGGGCCGGCCGGCCCCCCCGGTGGCCTCCCCCCCCCTGTTGCTTCGGTGTCTTCCGAGTCTTCCCGAGTCTAATCGTGATATTTCCCGTGGCGGATAAGTTTCGTGTTTATTTTGCACTTGAATCTCTCTTTTTAGCTTTTCTCGAATAATCCCTGGAAAATATAGAATATGCAAAACTCATGGAAATTGTCGGTTAAAACCCTAGACTAATGTGTTTTCATGTATTCTCTTGTGTCTAAAGTTCTAATGAATGTTGACGTTATCCACCGTCAACAACTTCCCCAAGCTTACCTTTTGCCAGTCCCTTGGCAAACAAACTAAGCCTAATTTTTATTATATTTGGATCAGGGGTTGCTACAATGTTGTTAATCTTTCCAAGTACACATGCTTTCAAACAAAGATATTCCTCCGGATTAAACAAAGATATGTTCTAACCTTCAAACTTACTCATTCTACCCATAATTATAGGGCTTTACAGCTTTTGCATAAGTCTTGAGAAATCAAAAGATAGAACAATTAAGTCAAGCGCTATGTCTCGAATTCTTCGCAGTGCTAATATTCCGGAGTTTTCATAAGTTTTTACAATAAAACTCAGAGCTTAATTGTATGACACCCTCAAGTCTCTCAATGTATGTGGTATTTATGGTTCTCCCTTAAGGCATTTATGATGTTATGTCTCCTACAGCTAAGGATATATATATGGTAGAGCTCATAGGGGGTCGGCAATAACAAGGGTAGGCATACTTGCAATGCATATATTGTAAAGTCAACTAATGGATCCACAGAGAATCGAGGCATACAATCAAACCAAGATGTGCATGTGTATAGAATATGGTGGATAGGTGTATATATGGTATTTGTGGCTAATTCTAATTCTATTTTTACTCTTTGGAGATAAATCTCTTAAAACTTTTCTCAGGAAACACATGGGCCATCTTTATTATTTTAAATCAGGGAGGCGGACATCTTTTACCCGTTGCTTAAATTGCTGGGACATTTGTCCATTTTACTCTCTTCTTCTCTCTTTTTTTATAATCTTTTGCATGGCCACATGCATCCCTTGAATATAATATCCAATTAGAGAGATACAGTCAGGACTTAGAGCATTAAAGACAGGGGTTTTTCTATGGGGTGTATATTTTTGGTGTTTTCTCCCAGTGTAGGAGAGAAACATTTTAGTGATGAACATGGATGGAAAATATATGAATGAGTGCGCTTACTCCTAGGGTAGGAATAATGCATATGTGGACTGGAGTGTGTAAGTGATCTTGGTTTTAAAAGCATGATAAGACTCTCATAAGGTATACAATACAAAGTTGACTGAACTCAATACAAAAGCGGCACGGCTTAAATGTGAAAAGGCTTCCTATCTTCTAAGAATATTATTTCTGGCTTTGGTAGAAATTTATATTTTATCATACAAGTCCTCATCATGTAGATTTTAAATTTTTAAAATAAACCTCCGAACTTAGTAATGCTAGGAATAAGATAAATAGCGGCTCAACCTTCATGAATCATATCAATCAACCACCTAGACTTCAGCGCAAACTTATGCCTCCACAGTTCAGGTTCAGAGTAAATTTTTCAATCAAAACAGCAGTGTTTAAAACTTAGGAAGATTTAAGTTTAGCAACTAGGTGCTTGGCAAGGATGACAATAGAGCAACTATTCATCATCTCCAAAATAAATTTTTAATGTTCATCAAATTTTTAATTAACTCTAGCCTAGACTGACCTAAATATACTATAACTAAATATTTATTTGGTTTTTGAATAATTATGTATATATTTTTTTATCGTTTTGAATTAACAACCTAACAAAAGACTCTATAACATCCGTGGATCTTCATGTGCCCACATATTTTTGATATTTTATGAATATGTATAAGGTCAACTTAATAATTACCTAGGTGTAGTCACCGATAACTAGGGGATGCTCCTCCCCCAAGCTGGATGTTTGTAATACTTGGTGTAGATGTTCTTCAGAGCGAGCTAGCCAGTAGCAGACTTAGTGGTTGCCACTGATAGACTCTCTCCTTATCACGATGTTGTTCCTGCATGAATACACACCACAAAAAGGAAAACCAAAACTCGAGGCTCGAATTTAATCTTTGGGTTAGCAATCGGCCAAAAGTAATTGATCTTCTTTATGAGCAAATTGCCGATTTTAGCGAGGATTTCATTTTTCTCTCTTTTTGAATTTTACGTTTATGATGTAGGAATTAAATATGAATGCTATTTTTATTATTTTTATTTTTATGCCACCACGGTGAATATTCCTACGGGGGATACCATAAGTTTAATCACATAGGGCTTATGAATTTTGTGATGTAATAAATAATGCGATGAATGTGTTTTTTAATGTGCAAATATAATTATGCTACTATATATTAAAGTAAACTTACTAGTGAACTTAAGTAGATAACTACCATTCTAACCTTATGGCTAGGGTACGGAATTTAAAGTCTACCGATAGGACTTAGATAGAGGAGAATACTTACTTAGTGGGTTCATTGTCTGAGGTCACCTCAGTCAACTCTCCGTCTCGTGGTGGTGCAGCACGTGCTTCTTCTTTCACCTTCCATCTCTTTTCTGTTTCTTCGGCTTCTCTCTCTCTTCTAGCTCCATTTCTTCAGCATTGTTTTTCTTCTCCCACTTTTCTAGATGTGCTAGGATTTCTTTTTTTTCTACCTTGGTGACTTGGTCTATTCTTTCAGCTTCTGCTTTCCACTCACTCCAGCGTGGTGCTTGTATGTTCTCTTCTTGCTCCTTGTAGCAGTCTTCATACTTCACAATCTTTTCAGGAAATTCTTTCCAGCTACAATTTGGATAGCCCCGACTAACGCCTTGGCGTCTTCTCCTGTCGCGTTGCTTCCTGATCTGTTTCTGGTTAACAAGTGTTCTAAATTGACAGCGTACCTTTCCAGTGGGCAAGTTGAAGTGGATCTGTCCGGAACCGATGTAGATGTTCACGTTGGCGGTGTAGAGAAATGATCTTTCCAAAAGGATCGGGGATCCATCGTCTCCCTGCATATCAAGAACTAGAAAATCTGCAGGTACATATTGCCCTTGAATTCTTACCATGACATCCTTGACCACTCCTTCAGGGAACCTCAATGATTGATCCACCATCTGCAACTGAATAAATGTTGGGTATAGAGGTAAATTATCAAATAAATCATCATACATCTGTTTTGACATTACGTTGCAGCCTGATCCGGTGTCGCAGATGGTGTTGGCGAAGGTGGTGTCTTTGATCGTGCATTCAATAATTGGTATACCTGGATCACCTCTCTTTGTCGAAAATGGCTTGGGTAGCATATGATCATTTTCTGTATTGAGAGCAGTGATTAGTTGAGTAGTTTCTTCAGGTGCATGCTTGATCTCTCTCCATCTTCTATTGCTTCTATTGTTTCTTTTCTTCGGCACTGACTGCTGTAGTTGCTCTTCTTGTTGATGAAATTGCTTCGGGGCTGCAGGAGCTTTCAGGACGCGGTTCTTGAATGTGAATCTTTCTTTCTTGTCCTTAATGGATAGGATGATCTTGACGTACTCCGCATAGATGATGGTTTTTGTCGTGCATAAGAATGGTCTGCCTAAAATTATGGGTGCCTTCTCATCTACTCATGTCTCCATAACCACGAAATCAACTGGGACGTATGATTGTCCCACTCTAATGATAACTTCTTCTAGTACTCCCTCAGGGTAGCAAATGGACTGATCTGCTAGCTGCAAACGCATATTTGTGTACAATAGGGGATCATTTAATATTTTCTCATAGATTACCTTGGGCATAATGTTGACACTAGCGCCGAAATCGTAAATAGCCTCCGGAAAGCTATGACATCCTATAGCGATAGGAATGATAGGCCTTCCAGGGTCTCTCATCTTCTCAGGTAGAGAGTGGTCAATCCACTGTAATCTGCAGGCTCAATATGGTATTGGGTTGCATTGTGAATATCAACAAGATTAGCAGTTTCTAAATCTTCTGGTTGGCCTAGGATCTTACCTTTCTCGAATGGAGCAACAGCAGCAGCTAGTTGAGCTAATTGTGATTCTAACATTTTATTAAAGCTGCGCTGATTCTTTATAGCAGAAGCAAAGGTGTCCAATCTAGTATTTATATTTTTTAATGCTTTATCATTTGAAGCTATCTTTCTAGTCATTTGATCTAACAATTTAGATTGATTAGCAACTAAATCTCTTAAAGGTGGAAGATTGTAATTATTAAAATTATTACCTTAGTTGTTATCTTGGTAATTACCTTGTCGAGGTTGCTGACTCCATCCTTAGTTTTGTTAAGGACGATAGTAGGTGTTGTTGTTGATGAAGTTCACATCCTCTTGCAGTGTAGGGCAGCTGATAGCCGAGTGCCTGTAGTCTCCACATTCTTCACATGTCATATGAGAATCATTGATGTGCATGACTTCCTTCTTCTCTATATCGAGCTTCTTCATAATGAGGTCTAGCTTGGCACTGACCATGTCAGTTTCCTTAAGATGATGGATTCCTCCTCCTTTCTTGCGGGGCTGAGTACGTTCTTCATTACAGCTTGAATTTGAGGCCATCTTCTCAACGAGTGCTTTAGCATCTGAGAGCTTAAGTGACAGGAAAGCTCCCCCCTACCGCAAAGATCAATAGACTCACGGGTGCTAGAGACAAGCCCGTGGTAGAAAGTCTGCATTAATAGCCACTCCTCTATCCCATGATGAGGACAGTCTTCTATGTAGTTCTAGAATCTTTCCCATGCTTCAGTGAATGATTCATCATATTGTTGTTGGAAACTTGCAATTTTTCCACGCAGAGCATTCGTCTTGGCAGTAGGAAAGAATTTTGCCAGAAAAGCGGTTGAGCACAGGTCCCATGTAGTGTTCTTGTCTTTGTTGATGTAGAACCACTGCTTAGCTTTCTCCAATAATGAGAACGGGAAATTGTGGAGTAAAATAGCATCTCTTGGTACTCCTCTGATCGTGAAGGTGCTGCAGATTTCTAGGAAGTGTTGTAGATGTGCACTTGCATCTTCATGAGCTTTTCCACAGAATTGGCTGGCTTGAACCATGGTTATGAGAGCAGGCTTGAGCTCGAATCCATTCTCCCCAGTATTGACTGCTGGTCCAGTCCGGATGTTTGCTATTGTTGGGGCAGAGAACTCACGCAGTGTCTTCTCAGTCATGTCTTCAAACACAGGAGTTAGGTTTTCTCCTAATTGCTCTACTTGTTCTTCAAATTCTTCTTCCAATGTTGGAGCTGGCACCTCCGAAGAGCTAGCTTGAGCAGCAATGGGTGTTCTTGACGGTGACTCAAATTTATCCCTTGCTTCTACAAACTTCTTCTTTCTAAGGAGTTTCTCTGGATCATTAGTAAAGTTCTTTAGAAGAGAAAAATCATTCATTCATCACCCTACATAAGATAAGCAAATGATAACAACGAAGGGTGTACCTGTTTGAGTTAGAGATCGATTGGTAATATGACTTTATCCATGTTGTATATATGTTATCAATATTTTCTAAGTTTATTGTGCCTTCCCGAACGGCGCCAAAAAATGCTTGTTGGCACTTCTAACGTCGCTACAATTAACGAGATTAGAAATGCATGGTATTTAAATTAACTTGTCATTAGCAACTAGCCACTTCTTTATCACTAGCATTCCTAAGCATGAATTAAGTTGTCATCCTTAATTGTAATGCTAAGAAGCAAATATAGATTTACATGTATTATTTAATATGACTAGGCGTAGATATGTATATAAACTAAAATAGATTCTCAAGTTTTACATATAATTATACCATTATAGTATTTTACCTAGGAGAGTTCTACCAGGTTGTCGATTTATATTTATACCACTGGAAAAGCTTTATTATAAACTCTATCTATTATATTGATAAGAAAGTATATACAATGAATAAGTGATATTACCAATGTCATCTACTCTACTCATAACAAAAGCGGAGGTCACAAGATAAATATAGATAAATACGGGTGATAGCATAATCAAGTATCATAATTATATAGATAATCATCGAGCATTGTCTAGTCATAATCATAGTTAGCTAATGGATAAACTAAGGAGTTAATTATCTAAGGTAATTCTATAACTACATCAATAAATAACTCTAATTAGTGTAATTACATCAAGTAATCATCGCTAAGTCAACCCT
Organism: Chrysopogon serrulatus; assembly: GCA_015844335.1. NCBI lineage: Eukaryota > Viridiplantae > Streptophyta > Magnoliopsida > Poales > Poaceae > Chrysopogon > Chrysopogon serrulatus. The sequence goes on along the minus strand of JADLZL010002339.1, from coordinate 93,923 downwards.
ATATCATGATCACATGTAAGGGGACATCAACTAGGAAGGATGTGAAACAGAGTCATTATCCAACTTTACGACCGTGCCCTGCTGTCCTACACACGGAGGGGGGACTACAGAGGAACCAACGTAGCTGTCACCTACGCGGACTACCACACGTTCCGGCATGTCAGGGTGCACTCGCAGACAAACAAGATATCTAGACACCATATCTACATATTGTCTATCATTTACCCATTGTACACTTGGATAAACGCTATACGAGCAATTACATGAATTCAATAAGATCAAACTAATTAAACTAGACATATAATCAAAGTAGACAATGACTATTGCAATTAAGAACATATGAACTATTAAGAATAATGTCTCCTTAATCTGAATAATGAATACAATAAGAAAGAAAGAACTAAAACTATACCAAACTCCTGCGCTCTAGACAGATGCCGGGGCTCCAGATCCCGATGAAGAACTAGATCTCCTCTACTTCTAATCTAACTAACTAGAACTATGAATGAACTAGAAGGCTCTTGATGAACTTGAAGGCTTCTTGATGCTTGATGGCTTAAGGCCTTTGATGAATAATGAATTGGCTCTCTCCAGGGGGGTCTACCCATATATTTATAGTCCGTGGGATGAACGTGCGCCGCAGATCAAACCGATTTAACCAAGGGCCGAGATGCATCGGAGAGGCGGTGGAGGAAGCTTCCGGAAGGAGGGGGCAAACCCTAGCAGGGGGTGCCGCCCGGCCACGGGGGGGGGCCGGCCCCCCCCCCGGGCGGCCTCTGTCCCCCCGCTTGCTTCGGGTGTCTTCCAGAGTCTTCCTGAGTCTAATCGTGATATTTCCCGTGGCGGATAAGTTTCGTGTTTATTTTGCACTTGAATCCCTCTTTCAGCTTTTTTGGAATAATCCCTGGAAAATATAGAATATGCAAAACTCGTGGAAATTGTCAGTTAAAACCCTAGACTAGTGTGTTTTCATGTATTCTCTTGTGTCTAAAGTTCTAATGAATGTTGACGTTATCCACCGTTAACAACGAAAGGGGAGCTTCGGCGCATCAAGATCGACACATGGTCGCGGCAACGCCCGACCGGTGGTGGTAGAGATTCATGGGAGGTGCGCACGAGGTTTAGGGAAGAGTGGTGAAGCTAATGGTACCATCAAATTGGACTCTAGAGCTTTAAGGAGGGGATGGCCTTGGATGAGTCGCTCCCGGCCTTTCATGGACCAACGGCGAGGAAGACTCCAAATTGGAGCTTGGCACGGCACAAATCAAGGCGGGGTGGGGTCGGATGGCTCAAGGACTTGATGGCGGAGTGTTGGACGCGACGAATTGACTTGAGATGACTTCTCCCTGCCGAATTTAATGAAGCAGCCATGGCGGCCATGTCAACAGGGCTCAGCCGTCCTCGTCTTGGCGGGAAGCGGTCGGCTCCTCACGCTCAGCCTCGTGCCCAATTCAGAGCACCAGGAACGACGTGTGCTCAAGCAAGAGGATGGGAGCAGCGCCCGCACGGCCACAGTGCCATGAATGGCAAGGCGACGGTGAGGGCGGCCATGTGCGGTGCGAGGCGGACGCGACACGAGACGCATCAATGCGCGGCAGCGCGACACAACACGGCGGCCAGCCGAGCAGCCACGCGACGCGACGTGGAGCAGCGAGCCAACGGGGCCGCGGCTGGCCGGCACACAACCAACCGCCGGCGGGGCGTGGCCAGCGCCGAAGCTAGGCGCGATCCCCGTGCTTGCAGCGTCTTGCGAACGGAGCAGCCGCGCGACGGGCAACGATGGATCGGCGGCAGCGTAGAACACGTGCGCTGGCGCGCCCCAGCGCGACGACGCCGAGCCGAGGACCGGTGAGCGCGGCCACGAGACGTTCTAATGGAATAGGTGCCGTGCACGCTTCTTAAAGCTTCGATCAAAACCAAACCAGTTCGGTAGAAAGCAAACTAACTCAACAACGCTTAGGAGGGTGCTTAGGGCTTCCGAGGAAAATAAATATTGCCCACATCAAAGGCTTAGCGAGAGGGAGAACAGAGTGTCAAGTTGGGTTCGTCAGAGGCATCCCTGAGCGCTGCCCGAGCGTGAACATAGCCAAGGCAATGAGATTTCAAGGTGATTTGGAGCAAGATACAGAGGACTTAGGAAGCACCAACATCCAAACCAAGCTTTCCTCTTTCTTAATGGTACTTCTAAGTTTCAAGCAAAGCAAAAACCTATACTTACTCATTAACCAAATTGCTCAGAACATTAATGCCAATGTTGCTTTGTCAAACAATTTCCGACTTAAAAACTCTAAGCTGAAATCTATTTCAAATTACACTTCTAAGCTTTCAGAAAAACTATCTAGCAATAATATTTTCCTAAGGTAAGAATTGTACTATCATCTACAAAGATTGCACTTCAAATTTTATTTAAAGGTTGCATACATGTTCTATACTAATTTCGCTTAATAAAAATCGATTTTAAACCTTACTTGATAAAAGTAGCTATAGAAGCCAACTTTCATTTAGCATTTTTAATAGCCTTTTTAAGCTACTAGGAATGGTTTTTGCATTTAACCTTATGCATTAGCACATAAACATGATGCTCACGAAATAATTTGACGGGGATTAAGCGCCAGAACACCGCGGGTGATACATGGCAGCGGCTGCTGCCGGGCCGTGGGCCCCGGCCGCCCGGCAGCGCTCGCCCCTCTTGGGGTGGGCGACGGTATGGCCGATGTGCACCTCCTCGGTTAGCCGGGCGGCGTCGGCGGCGAGCCCCGGTCGGGCGGGCCGGCTGACGGCCCTCGCCGGCGCCCCTCCTCCTCCCACCACCGCCGCTCCTCCGTGAGCCACGGGTCGACGGGCAGATCCGAGCCTCTTGGCTGGATCCACCCTCTTCCTCCCGAGCTAGCACACAAATTGAGGCCCCCGGGCGAGCGAGCAACACGAAGATCCGGTCCGGCGGCGTCATCTCCAGCCCGCCGGTCCACGGCAAAGACGGGTGAAAACCCTTTCCCGGCCTTTGCGCCTGGGATCGGCGGCGGTGGCGCGCCCGGCGTCATCCCCTTCCTAAAGGTGTCGTCACTTCCGCTGCGTGCTGACTGCTGCTGCCGGAGGAGCATCGGGAAAAATCTCCGTTCGGTGCGCTCTCAACGAAGTTGGTGTCTGCGGGCGTCATTCCCTTCCTGAAGGCTCCGTTGATGCACCCCCATCGCTCCTCCTACGTCGTCATGCCTGCCCACCGCCGCCGATTGTCTAGCTGTGCCAGCGTTGTCGCTTTCGTACCTCTAGCATGGTTGATGGTGTTGCCACCATTGTCGCCGTCGTCGTTGTTTGGCCAACCTTGGTCACCGACGTCCCGTGGCTCCACCTCGGGCGGTCGCCGCCGAGTGTGTGATGCCTCACGGAAGATGCGAGGGCTACGGCGACCGATTCGTTCATGTCACCGCAGTTACATCTCCCAGGCTGTAGTCATAGCGACGTTGCACCTTGCCTCGCAAGGTTGCGCAGCGTGGTAGAGGGTTGTCTCTTTCTTTACTTCATGTTCGTTGTGTTTGTTTTAGCCACTATCTCCGTGGTTTTCGTCGTTGTGTCGTGTTGTATTTGCCGTACTTTCGGCCTCCTTCTTCTTAATGAAAATGACACGGGAAGTTGTGTTCCAGGAAAAAAAAACATATCTTCTCGGCGTGCCTCAGCCTCCAAAGTATAAATTCTCCTGTCACCACTAGGAAACCCAGAGCCCAGGAACCCTGGGCTGCTGTCCGAGCTCATCATCGGCGTCAATTCTCCTATGTTTATTGTTTAGCCTATATATATACTTATTAAGAGGTTAGGGCTTAATCTCATACTTAACCATTATATCTATCCGAGTTTATAGAAAGTTTTCAGTCCGCTACTGCCTGTCTCACTTTTGGCTCATAGGACTTTCATATGCGTATCAGTGTTTACATGATCAATAAAGTTTTTGCGACCGATCGAGTTACGTTTGACCTGAGCGACGAAAGTTTTGGAGACTGATGGTCGGCCGGGGCTGCGACGTGTGAGAAGTTTTGTGGTATCAGGAAGATTGGCGGTAGTTCTCGGTAAAGAAAAAAACTAAAGAGATGTGCCGGTCTGCTGGCCGGCGGAAACGAACGAAACTGGAGGGGCGGTGCTAGACTGTCGGCACAAGAGAGTAAGAGACCATCACGTCGGCAGAGTGTGCAGTGTGCTGCTAACGTTACGTTGGACTTCCGGTGCTCTGGCAGCTGGTAAAAGTGGCTTCCGGTGAAGAAAATTGATTCGGACAGGAAAGGCACAAGATCCATCCAGGAAGGCGCGTCGAGCAAATTCTAGCGAACTGAGCCTAGCTATTTGGGTTCTTTGTGGTGAAACCTGTCCACTCGGTTTTAAGTTCTAGACTTGGTATGGGTGCTCACATTTTCTTGGATTTATTCCAGGATTTAACGGCGCTACACTTTCAGTGGTAGACGACGTGCCCGTCGACAACGAGGTGTCTGTGGTAACTTCGTCAATCTTGAGATTTGCCGGTCCATCTCAGTTCTTCGAAGGTGCTCATACGGGTAGGGTGTGCGTGCGTGCGTTCATAGAAGTGAGTGTACGCTTGTGTATACGAGTGTCTGAGTCCGTAACTGAGTCTTAAAAAAAAAAGTCGAGCAAATTCTACGTACGGAGCCTACCGACTACCGAGTATTACCATGGGCTATGGCCGGACAAACTGGTTCTCAGCAATTGCAGTATCATTAGACGGTCGGAAGCCCATTTAAATAAAGAAGATACATAAAGGCCACATAGAAGAAATAGGCCATCCTACCGAGGAAGTGTTGACCGGTGACTTCTAGCCCACACCGAGCATCCATCATCCGAATTACAGCCCAAGTCCAAACTCGCGAGCAAAAGGTCTATTTCAGCTCCTGAACTAATTTTTCTTTTCAAACTCGAAAATCATATTACTTTTTACCTCCTGAATTCAAAATTTGAAGCGGTTTTCAAGGATTTTTCTTAAAAACAAAATTTAGTAAATACTTGACATTGTTTATAAAACTAAAAATCTTTGCAAATATCTAAAATTTGTAAAAAAATATATAGAAGTACATTACAATAGAAATAAAATATTAAAGTTTATGAAAAAATATATCTAAAAGATTAAAAATAGATTTAGCTCTAGCAAATGAGAAAAAAAATACAAGAAACCTTGAAATTCCAAAAATATTCTAAAAATGTAAAAAGATATCTTAAACTTTTCATTGTAATAATATGAGATGCAGCCAGCATGAGTTATCCATAAAAAGTTGAATGCACTTGTGCTAGTTGTGTCTTATTTTTTTTGTCATAGAAAGTTCTCAAAACAGGTTTATAGATGAAGATTTTTGGGATATTTTTCATGTTTTCAATGTAAATCTAAATCTTGGAAGCTCTTCTAAATATATTTTCACGTGTTGTAAATATTTTAGTTGTACACGTATATCAACGTGCGGGGTATGCTATAGTATATCTATCTATAAGTTCAGAGTTATTAGAGGAGAAAAATAAAGGTAAAAATAAACTTTTTTGCAACTCCCAACTTCTCCAACTCCTGACTAAGACGCTTTAGGTCAACAAGTTCCATAATGCGCTGATGTTCGCACTTCACAGCTACCAGTCTACCACGACATTTGTGGATTGTGGTCCAGATGCTGCGATGACTACACGCTAGTATGCTACGGTTGGAAAAATACCACCATGCCAATTGCCAACTGCTTGGGCACAAGACCACAACGTGCGATTGCTGCTTCCTCTCTCTCTCTCTCTCTCTCTCTCTCTCTCTCAGTCCTACTGATAGGCAACTCTCAACCTCCGCTATTGAAGTGGAGTATCGATCTATCGCACGCACCAAACAGACTTCAGAATCGCAGTTTATAAAGAAGCTCCTGTTGCAACTTGCAAGCAAGAAATCCACGCAGGCAGCGCTCGATCAGGCGTCAGTGATACTTTACCGCCTACCGCCATGTCTTCGCGAATGAGCAACCTCAGCTTCGATCACAGCTACGAGTTCCCTCTGCGGCGAAACCTCCTGCTTCTGCTCGACCTCCTCCACTTCATCGCCAGGGTGCTCCTGGACCGCCTCGGCGTCGCGCCGTGCCAGGGCGAGGTGCATCTGCCCGGACAGCCTTGGGGCGGAGAGCATGCCAGCGATGCCACTCTGGAACGCTTCCTGGAGGCGAGGTTGTGGGAAACCGGGACGCGGTCGCTCACGGCTCCGTGGTACAGGCGGCGGCGGCGGCGGGCTGCGCAGCCGGCGGACGACAGACTTGCCGCAGAAGGCGACGCCGAGGACGCGGCGGCCGTTTGCGCGATTTGCTTGGCGGGGCTGGAATCGGAAGGTTTCCAGATGGTTGCGGAGCTGTGCAGCTGCTCGCACGCCTTCCACGCCGCGTGCATCGATGCTTGGGTCGGCAGTGGCGACGATGCGGCGGCCACCTGCCCGCTGTGCCGCGTGCCCATGTTGCCCACGGCGTGGGACGACGGGCAGAGTTTGTCCCGCGCTCGCCCCGGTGACTGATGTCTTTTGTCTCTGTCCTGGCTGTGCATGTATTCATGTCGATCGATGGTTTCTCTTGCACTGCCAGAGCTGTGGCAGTGTTGGTACAAGTGCAACTAACTCAGGATGTGTTTGGTAGCGATTTGGTACAAACGCGTTTCATAATAGTTTCTCTCAAGAAACGTTTTAGGCCATAAATCAGAATGATTTTATGAAACCATTTGGTTGTTAGACTAGATTTTATGATTCAACAAAAATATTTTAAAATAAATTTGAAACTTTTTCAGTGAACTCATTTCAACTCGTTCCACTTAATGGGTAACTGGAAAGATTACATACAATCACTAGTGCATACACAAGGGCAAGAAGCTTTTTTTTTTTTTTTTTTTTTTTTTGATTCACAAGGGCAAGAAGCTGAATCAGCTGAAAACATGGAGGCCTTCTAGAGAGAGGACATGCAAGAGCTGGCAACCCGTCTTTGCAGCGGCCCTGAGCCGCTGCAGCATCAATAACCAGTTAGAGTAGAGGCATCTCTGCGGCAATTGGCATAAGATTTGCAGCTAGCGCATCTAAGGTATCGGTGGTCAAGTGACACAAAGTGTCCTCGTTCAAGAGATGGACCAAGCACTTGCTTTGCTCCATCGTTTGTATCTGAAAATTATTGTCCAATTGTAGACTAACTAGGCTCAAAAAGATTTATCTCGTGATTTACCACCAAACCGTGTGATTAGTTTTTTTTTTACTTACATTTAATGCTCCATGCACACGGCTAAAAAAAAATGATGTGATGGAGAGAGTGAAAAAAATCTGGAATTTGGAGGGAAAGCATCTCTAGCTAATCACTCCAATTTTATGCTAGAACTCCTATTAGCTAGACATGGTGCACGCTTGACTCCGATAACATGGTACCACAAAAAACGTGCACCATGTTATTAGTCTCTTTCATTTGAATTATGGGTCAGCGAACCGTATAAATTCAATTAAAGTTAGCCAAGCGACCCGTAGGACCACTGGCCTGGGCATACCATATTACTATATCGACGTACACGGTTATCCATATAGTCAATAACGCCGGTGCAATCTGCATACTCGAGTTGCTCGTTGCGACCGCTACCAGACTCCGAAAGAGACCGGTAACCTGACAAAATCCTTGCGTCATACACACTGTAAAACTAGCGCTTGAAATGACTGTATTTTTATGAGAGAAAAAACCTATTACAATGGTTGATAAGCTGAAGTGAAAAGTATTTATTGGATGGCTTGAGAATCATGGACTGGACAATAGCTTATATTTAAATCCGTCCTTTTCTCTATCATGTAGAAGATATTTCCATTACTATCCATCAATGTGACAGTGTTTATATTTGACCTCATTTGTGCTAATAATCACGTGGAGCGAGGTATAGTTCGATACTTCGATTTCCATGGTGGATTCCTACTTGCTAGCTAGTCTCGCAAGATGTTGTTAACTTCGGCGCTAATTAAACAACGGACATTGTACAATATATGATTTTAATAGTTGGCTTTCTCCTTCTGCTCAAAAGACAAGATGTATGCTTCCTTTTTCTTTCACCGAAGACAAAATATTAGAGTTTACGGAGTCAGAATATTAGACAAAATATACCAGGCTCCTGGCCTTTTCTTCTAGGCCCCGTCCAGTTCGATGCGGCCCGGCCCGCCTTCAGCCAGCGAGCCCCCATCCTTGGTGGCCTCCCAGGCGCTATGTCTCTGGCCCACTATCCCGCCGTAGTGATCCGGAGTCATCGGCCGTCCCCATGGCTTTGGCTCCCTGTCGCTTTCCCATCCCAACCGGCGTCTTTAAATAAGGTTGGACATAGATGGGGAGAGAATCACTCGCTTAGTTGCTACAAACCCGTCACATACCCATTTTTTTATTTGCAAAGATTAAGTACAATATGAAATATAGTCCCTCAGCCTTGTAATATAGTACATTCTAAAATTTTTCAAGACAACTTAAGGCAATCCTTAAATGACATATGCACCCATAGATTAAACCCAAATGAGATGTTTCTTCTTAAATTATGGTTTCCTTTTTAACAAACTTTGTCAAATCTAGACATTGGCACCATATAGAATAACTATAATCAATATAAATTTTAGAAGTGATAATGCACTTTATTTTGGGATGGAGAGATTATGCAACAAACATGCCTAAGTACCGGCAGTCTAGGCAAAGATCAATACGCAACTTTCATCAGCTCCACTCTTTGTCAGTCACAACCAAATTTCTATGGTATGAAGATTGTTTTAGTACAAAATTGTATTATATGTGTATAGCATACTCTGTCGAGTTATGGGTCCACATTCTGGATAGAAGCTATAGCTCCACTAAATAGGGCCTACAATACAATAGACTACTATAACAGCATGCATAAGCATGTCATGGCTATATATATGGGCAGTACATGTACCAACCTGGCAATCCGAATGAAACATAAAAAAAAAAATACTTCATCCGATCTATTTTATCCGGCGCAGTTAGACTGATATGACCTTCTAGATATACTTTGACTATTTATTTGCTTTATATTATATTATTTATCATATAAATTTTATTTTATAATATTTAAAAATTAGTAGCTTAATTATTGGCTAAAATTTTTGAAGTTTGAATCTTAATATGCATGTGCGCCACAAATTCAGACGGCCGGAGACCAGAACACGCCGAACCCATGGCTGTGAATGTGATGGCAAGCATACATATGCCCGGACGAGAGTCCAGGAAAAGCCGAAAATGGTAGGCGTCCCTGCCGTGCGATGCACCGTTTCTTCCGAATATCCATGTGCCGTGACGACGACTTCCGCCGTTGCGCTCGCGCTTTGCATGAGCCCGATACACCGCCCCGTACGACACCACGCCGCCGCGCCCTCCGCAAACCGCTCGCTCGCGCGCGCGACGTACGCGCCAGCCAAACTCGCGTCATGCCATCCGGCCACGACTCGTATCTAGTATCTATCTAGAACGACAGCCACGCTGCACCTGCTGCCCCCGCGTCCGATCCACCAGCCAGCCCTTTTGCGCACCGTGCAGAGCACGACGAGTGGACGCGAGCCACACCCCTTTTTTCCTCGTTTCGGTTGCCTCGTCCCTATATATCCACACGGACGGACCTCGCGCCGGATCGGAGCGCACGGCGGCGGCCTCCTGCCGACCCTTCGCGCGCTAGCTAGCTTAGCTTGCTGCCGCAGCGTCGTTTTGTTCATTCGTCCTGCCGCCGGCCGTGGCCGTGGCCGTGCGTCGTACGTCGTCATGACGTTCCCGCTGGTCTGCTACTGCAACGCGGTGCCGCGGCCGGTGGCCGCGCTGTTCAAGCTCCTCCACGGCGTCGCGCTGGTGTTCGTGCTGGTGCTCTGCTTCCTCGGCCTCTACGAGTTCCCCTACGACCCCGAGGACCACGGGCCGGTCATCAACAACGGCCGCCCCCGCCGCCTCCACGCGCCGAGTCCGGAGGCGGTGAAGCAGCGCCTGCCGCTCGTCGAGTTCCTGGAGCTAGTGGCTTCGTCGTCGTCGTCGTCGCCGTCGCCGTCGGGGCCGGCGGAGCCGACGTGCCGGGTGTGCCTGGAGAGGCTGGAGGCGACGGACGAGGTGCGGCGGCTGGGCAACTGCGCGCACGCGTTCCACACGCGCTGCATCGACCGATGGATCGACCTGGGCGAGGTGACGTGCCCGCTGTGCCGCTCCCACCTGCTGCCGCGTCGGCGCGCCGGCCTACTTGGCAGCATGGGCATGCCACGGCTCGGCTAGTCGGCCGTCTCCCGGATTCCCTTGCCACGTGCTGCGTGTCCGGATTGGCTTTCAGGCGGCGCGCGCGGCCGGTACGCGTACAGTACAGACGCCATGCCACTGGTGCCGGATGGGGGCGGACCAACCGCGAACTGATTGCGATTACGACGATCGACTAACCACCAACCTGATGTCAATGGATGGGCGGGCGGGCGCAAGCCAAATTAACTGGAGCTTGGTATAAAGCGTATAGCACTTGACGAGATATACTGTGTGCCTGTGCTTTAAACAGGCAACGCTCTTGTGTAATACATATGAGAAGAAAATCAAGTTATAAAATGTTTTGGCTTCTGGGTACAACCATGCAAATGATGCCCGCGCCGGCTAGCTATGGTACTGTTTGGTAGCTCTATCTAAACTAGGGCTCTCAAATTGAGCTTTGGCATCATTTTCTTCCTTCTCTAATGGCCATTGAAAAACTCAGTCAACTCCGTGCGGGCTCGCCATAGCCGCTGGGGAAGGGCCAGTGGGGATGGGAGGAGGCCGGCAAGGCTCTCTATGGGCTTACCATGGCCTCTGGTGGGAGGTTGCGATAGCGGGGAGAATGTGCGACCGCCGTTAGTGGCGGAGAGGAGGTGCGCCTAACTAGCGGGTGCCCAAAAACAACAAACAATGTTTAAAATAATAATGTGTATATTTTAATTAGAAAAAAATTTATTTGTGTAATTAAATTTTATGATGATGTTCTCAATGTTGAAGAATGTATATCTAAGTGACTTACAATTAGAGTATAAGAGAAAGCATATTAGGCCTAATTTGGAAAGGTGAGGCAAAATAACCTGGGGATAAACAACCCTATGAAGAACTAAGTGGCTTAATCAAGTGATATTCTCGTGGATTGATCATTGTGAAAAAATGTACCTTCGTCGAGCTATATCGATATTTATAAAACGGCTAGCAGCCACCTAGAGGTCATGCTCCCAGAACAATACAAAGATGCGCCCCAGATTATAACATTTTATATTACATATATACAGGTATTAAATTATGTACAGGAATGAATCAAAATCTGGTAGTGGCCCAGAATATAAAATCGTGCAGATCGATGTAACAATACCATTGAGGTCTTGATGGATCAGGCCTTACTTAATGTTGGGAACCTGATTGATCTAACAATGCAAATAAATGGAGAATTTAAGGGCGGCTATGCACGTTCCCGTCTTTTGGTTATAGGTCACATTCTGTGCATCTAATGGTGGTGCGTATCATCACATCTGAAAATTGTGTAGCGTGCACGAAACAGCAGTTGGGACTTCGGAATAATATAAGGTCGTACTCCTACATATCGCTACATGTCCGTGGAGCGGCAGAATTCAGACTGCAGAGTTCATCAGCGCACAAGCTTTTCAAGCCGAGTATTTCACCATGGCAGGTTGATGATGAACATGCTGTGCGTGCGCAGCGGGCGGGACATATATGTGCCAACAGCACTCAAACCATCGCGGGCTGAACAGCTTCTATTTTGCATAACACAGTACACCTGACCTGACTATTGATTGCAGGCAAAGGCATGCAAATAGATGATGATCAGTACGTGGCACAATTATTCACACCACCTATTTTGTAAGGAATATATACAATATGGTATGACGAGTGATCCTAACAAAGTAACACCTCACTGTCGCATTGAAGGTTGAAGCACTCGCCTTTCAAGCAATGCCTGCCCATAATATTCCTAGACAGATAGATAGATAGACTGATAGTCCTATGACTTGACGATCCGAGATCAACAGTTGGACGGTTGAGATAGGGCAGCACTATGTATATAGAGAAAGATCCATTTAATAGGCTTTGAACTCAATTGTTGATTCTATTCCAAGAATCAAGGACAAAGAAAAGGCTAGCTATAGCACATTCTGAACTAATAAAGCGAACGGGGCTTGTCAGAGAGAAAACAGTGCATGCATACCATCAGCTAGGGCTCGCTTGTAAGTTGTAACTTATGTACTGACTATATATCACCATATAAGTTTTCATGGTTTGCCAAACTAAACGTATGGCATCTTTATTAATTATTAGTTGCTTCGACAACTCAAAGGGCTCAACCGAGCATGAAGTGGCTGTCCCTCCCTCCTTCAGTGTTACTTCTTGGCATGGCTGCTGCCTCAGGAGCAACGAACCGGTGTCTGTATAGCAGGCATGCACAGATCATAGGAGTTCAGATGCTGCGTAGTCCGGTGCTTTCAGATTCAATCAAGGTGGTTCTGGTTTTATTACATAGCCTTACCCGATTTGCAGAGTGGGTTCACAGTCCATATCAGCAGCTGGTGGTTCAGCATTTGGCGTGGAAAGTGTGCCGCTGTCGCTGGTTATGGCCACATCAGTAGCCCAGGATGTTTGGACGCCCCTGTAGTTGCTGCAACCTTCTGCTTCTAGCTGAATGTTTTGGAAGACAGTATAACATTCCAATAAGGCAAGTATATCAAATAACTAGTTTGGACGCCCCTGTAGTATAGAATTGTATTTTGAACGTTGAGGTATATCAAATAACTAGTTAGCTATTTAGAGACCTTGTTTTTCAGTTTCTTGTTAAGCTCTCCAAGTTGGCGCTCCTGCATGCAATTTGAAACAGATGTAAGGTGATATTCCATGCCTCTGTTTGCTGTCGTTTGCCACCCTTTTGGTAGTACTACAGTAGTTTGTGAATCAAAGATGATGAAATGATGTTCTGATGTATAGAACTAAAAATCCTTCCTTTATTTAGCTTGATAGAACATACAGTACACAGAGAAGCTGTAACAGATGATGTGAACAATCTATCTTGTGTTCTATTCTAAGAAATCGCGTGGTATGTAGTTGTCATTTTAAATGCAAAATATATTAATGATTTACCAAATATGATAGACGACATGTTGAGAATAGAGATTGGGTCCACATAATACCTTTCTGCGAAGCTCGTCCATCTGTTCCATCATCATTTGCGTCTGAGATGAAGATAAAAGATATTCAGGTGTTATGCTTAACTTAAGCGTGCATAGTTACTATATGTGCCGTCAAAATCAAATTAATTATCCCTCTCCATTGTACAATATTACTGCACTGTTTCCCTACAGAGAAACATATACACAATACTGAGACAATCCACAAGTTAGGGAATTGGTGTACATGGTGAACCTTCCGCTGTCGAGCCTGTGGCAGAGAATATTCAAGTTGTTTTTCCAGTTGCTGCAGTTCCTTTATGTTCAGAGGTCCAAGGTCCTCACCAAGCATGTGCCTTTGAGACAAACACTACTGCGTGTGAGTATAGTTGCAAATTGCAATGGCAAGTAATTTTTGACAAGGCCATGCATAACTAAAGAATGTAAAACACAACCATTTGGTTGAATATTTGTCTTTCTTTTTCAGAGACTTTTCATTGATCAGGTAGTTGATGACCATTTATATATGAAGTATATGTTTGATAACAAAGGTGAAGCGAACTAATGTTTATACCTATGAGAGCGTTGGAGGGATTCAAGCTTATCCTTGAGCCTTGTCATTTCTTGGCACCAACTCTGAAGTTCAAATGAAAATAAATTAGGGTATGATAATGTGATGATGGAACAGCAAAATTGTTGACACTGGTAACAGGCAGAATAATAGCTAATTAGTGCAATATAATACATTTGCATTTTGACCATTGAGAGATCAAAATCAGTACAATTGATGATCCAAGTGACTACTACAGGTATATATATGTAATGAATCAGCACGTATACATATTCCTTGCTGATACAATAGTCCCCTGAATTTACTTCTCCATCCATTTAATAAGAAGCCCATTCATATTACAAAACTTGTATCAATATATTCATATTACAAACGCATAATATTTAGTTGGGTCGATCTTTGTAGTAGGAAGTTGTTTGGTCTTTGCTTGTACCCTACCCTTGTGGTATTTCGGCCTGGTTCCCACCAAAAAATTGGCTGACACAATTCTAAAAAGAAATATAATTCTAAAAAAATAGGCTGACACTTCTTTTTATTCTCCTAATGTAAAGCTTGCGGCAAAGTTTCTTTTACCATCCTTACAAGGAAAAGGATAGTATCATATTGATGCGTAAGAGATGACAGTATATTAGACATATGCAATGCAAGTCTAATTTTTTGAAATAACTCATCTTGATGGATGGAGACAGTGCGGGTTAACTGCAATAAACAAGGCCCCTTTAAACTAATACATTGTCATGGACATACTGTAAAGCAACTGTAGTTTTTGAATGTCTAGAAAATAAATAAAGGTCAGTATTTTTGGCAGCAAGTACAAACTATTATCATCAGCTATACGAGTAATGAAAAATAAGATCTTTCAGAAATAGCAGAGACAATGCAGTGCTTGGAGTCATTTATCAAAAAATGCAGTGCTTGGAGTCTGGTCTAAAGAATGAAACAATATAATAGCGGTCCATATTGCAAAAAACAAACCCTAAAATAAGGTCCACATTGCAAAAATTAACAAAATTAGATTTTGGCTTGAAGCTAATTGTACCTGAGGTTCACCGGCAAAATCAGTGTTGGAATCTTGAGCATTGTAGCAACAATTATAGTACTTTTCCAAAGTCTTGTTTACCCTGCATAGAGAATTACTAAATTTGTGATCAAATTAAAGTAGGCAGTGAATAGATATCATCAAGTCATGCTTCTTTTTATCATTAGTATAATCCATATTTAGTTCTTTTTAAAAAAAAATATATATATACAGCTTCATTTATTTGATTTTTTCAGGATTAAAACCTTTTATATATATGTATGTCTTTTTTTTGCGACTCTACATCATTCAAAGCAAACAAACAGTAAGAAAAGCATTAGAAATTAGGAAAGGCTGAAAGAGTAAAGTACACACTTTTTATGCACCACAAAGAAAATACTCACTATATTTCTTCAAACAAAAGAATTCGGTCTGTGTGAAATGGGATGATGCATCCTAGAGCATATATTGACCAAAAGGAAGTGGTATAGTCAATATCCGTACAACTAAAAGTTCCTTATATAAATCAGTAAAGAAATATTATAGAATTCAAAAAAATTAATGAAATATTATATTTGAATATTTGGGATTATCATTTTGATTTTGTGCATGTTTGTGAAATATGTCGAAACAAAAGCTATATTAGCACCATTTTTTTTTCTTGTTGACGAATAAGTACAAGATATAAATCTTGACAATACAAAGTTCATTTAAAAAAAGAGTGAACTCATGTAACTTCATACATGCATTATTACAATTATAAAGATTGAGAAGATAAAAGAAAGAGAACACAAGATTAACAGTTTAGTAGCTATTTGTTAAACAACTTTTTTAAAAGATTCCTAGAGAAAAAATTGAGTATGATTTGTTGAAGGAAAATGAACTGCTTGGGCATTACTCGTTGAGAGTACATCAAATAAGTTCCATGTGTGAGATAGCCATTAGGACTAACTAAACTGATGCTGGCAATCTATTTTTGAGAAGAAAAAAAGGCTTACTGATGAACATTCATCTTGTGTAATCTACCTAGCTAATACATTAATTTGAGGAAATGGAATTGTAAACGAGGACGCTGGAAATAAATTAAGAGAACAAAGGTGAACAATATAAAAAAGTAGGACTAGATATGTGACACCTCAGGGTCTCAACATTTTGTACTACACATGAACATCAACTAAACAAGGAAAGCTAACGGGAAAATTGTAAAAAGAACATGCATGTGATTCAGTATGGAATTTTAGTGTATATATATTTTACCTTAAAAAATAGCAAAATGATTTACTGGAAACGCAAGAGAATTTCGGTGGGCATCAAAGTAACATCTGCCATCTGCGAACAAGATTTACACGAAGGCTAATGTTTGGTCCAATAGGATCTAATTGGAGAACTTGAGTCCCTCCCCTTCAAGCCCCAGTGTCATAAAAACTTGCGATCTACATATCCAATAGGACTTTGGGATGCAAGGAACGGAACCATCTTCCGGAATGAGAGGCAGCATTACATGGGACTGGGAGGACACTCTAAGTTCAGAGGAGGTAGATACCTAGAATAAACCGGAGCAACTATGCTATGACTACCGGTCCTGCAGGTAGCTAGGTACGTATGCTTATATGAAAATTGCTACCAATTAAAAATCAAGAAACAACATGACATTTAATCCGCTTGCGTGCTCAAAGAAAAGGAAGAAACGAGCAACCGGAAGAACAAATTAAGCAGCAACCACCAGCTGCTAGCACAGATCTGCGAGAATTGCATGAGGGATCAATATAATAAAGACGATGGAGACCGGCCCACAGATGCATGCATACCCTGCGCTGCCGAACTCGTAGAGCTTGCCACGGCTGGAGAAGACGATGAGCGCCACCTCGGCGTCGCAGAGCACGGAGAGCTCGTAGGCCTTCTTGAGGAGGCCATTGCGACGCTTGGAGAAGGTCACCTGGCGGTTGATCTTGTTCTCGATCCGCTTCAGCTCCACCCTGCCCCTCCCCATCTCGCGCGCCTCGATCTCCTGTCTCCACCACCCCACCACAGTTGCACAGGGTACGTACTTATGTACCTGCAACTCTCTTCCGATGGCAGCCAGCTGGCAATTAAAACTTCCTTAACCTTGCATTGCAGGCGAGAGCTGCAGTGCCCTGTGCTTGCCCACACACCCTCCCTCTTTTGCTTTTCAGAGATGGCTAGCTGAGAGAGAGGCTGTACAGTGGAGACTGAAGAGTGTGGAGTGGGGATAGTGCAAGGGCCTAGCTCGTAGGAGTACGTAGTATACTAGTGTGGGGTGCAGACTGTTCCGGTGTTGAATCGGCTAGCTGCTGGTTTTCTGCGTCTTCTGGTCCGTCTCGTCTGATATCGTCTCTCCAGCTGCTAGCCAGCTTTATTGCCGGAGGTTGGGTAACTTGGAACGATCCATGGGGCAATTACTTCCAACGCCACACTCCATCCTGCTGCAGGCCAAATGCGCAACCAGGTAGATGGCTACATCCAGGCAAGGCGCACATGCTTTTGTCATAGTCCACACAGGCGCGTACGTACCTACGTGTAGGTGCGCAGCGCACGTATGGGGATCGTCGAAGTAGATACACACTTGGCGGAGAGCGTTCTGATGAAAGCTCCTGTATACGTGCCAATGCTTGTTTGCTGTCCACTGCACCTAATTCAGGGGTCACACCCTCACCCATGCAGCCATGCTTGACCTGTTGGCCATGCATGCATGCGCTAATTGCCTTCAGTAGTGCTTGGACCTGCATTCGATCACAGGTTCACAACTCACTGCCAGAATCTAGAATTACCTTGAGAGCCAAGTATGTTCTTAGTGCTAAAATCAAACCGCCAAGAAAAATATAGTTTTCTTGCATATTGGTTGTGGACATCGATCTCCAAGGAAATATATATTTCTTGATTCAGGATTGAAATAAACCATCAAAGAATAAGGATGTTTCTTTGGCGGGTTCTAACTTGTAAGGACCTTCAAGGAAATTACTCATTTCATTGAGTGAAATTGTAAATAATAAAGGAAACTACTATTTCCTTAAGTGTTATTCTTGACCGCCAAGGAAAATACCTAGTATTTTCTTAGGTGTTATACTAAACCGTCAAGTAAATTATCATCTCCTTTAGGGTTATTGAATTTTCTTGGAGTTTGGCATTCAATGAAATGCTTGTAAGTACTTGACATGCATGATTCTAAGTACAAATTGTAAGAATTGTGGTCTACATGATTCCTATGCATTTTGACAAGAACTAGACAACATAATTAGTGTTATCTAAGACCTTCATGGATTTTCAAAGTGATTTTCTATTTTCTAAGGTTTAAGTGATTTCCTACGTGGTTTTAGAAAGTAAAATCAACTTGAACTACACGCCCTATCAATTATTGTCCAAAAATTAGACAAAAAATATATACAAGAAGACATGTTCCATTTAAACTGACACAACAAAAAGCTACAAAAAAAATGAAGTGTTTTGTTAGGGATTACTCAAACATATATATTGGTGACCCCGGCAGGAAAAAAATATTAAAGGTGTCTAAAAAATCCTAAAATTTGGCATGAGATCATCTTGCCATAAAATTTCCAAATCATATTAGCAAAGTTGGGCTATGCATTATTCACAAATGGATACATCTCTTACATAGTTACATAATTAGATATATCCATTTGTGAACAATATGTAGTACCCACTTTGTTTAAATCATTAAATGTTTTTATGCAAAGATTATACACCAAAACCATGTTTCTATACAAATTTTAGAATTTTCTACAAAGTTTAGATATTATTATAACCATCTTATGATAATTTGGAGATAGAACTATGAATTATTCCTAGCAAACAAATATTTTTTTTGTCTAACTCCAAGTTATGGGCTAGAGTGAAATGTATGAGACAAAATATATTTTAATGAATCTTTTAGGAGGTATGTACTGTTCAATTTAGACTTACTTAAATAAACATATAGAAATTTATTTAAACTATAGAAAATAGAAAATCTATTCAAAAAATTTAAAACTCATCAGAACAACTTATATAGTCTATTACATTGAAAATGTATTTGGATATGCAAGATACTTTTATCATGTTACTTTAGAAGGATTTCCTACTTACTTAGCTTAATGGTTAGAGCACTCTCCGTGTGAGCGAATTTAAATAGGTTTGAAATAAAAGAAAATATAAAAATAGACTGAGGTTTCCTCAGCTGACTTCGGTCAAAAAGATAAAACAATTAACTGCATATAGTTGACAATCTCACAATATTTAACATTTTAACCTAAAAATGAAGCCTTTGTCATGGATGTAGCCCACCTCAGTCCATCTTGAATCATGTTTCATCCGTCCATGTTGTGTCATGCTTTAGATATGGCACCGCCGCAGATGAGACGCCAAAATCGACGGAACAAAAAGTAATGGCAAGAATCTAACTTGCTTTCCACACCTGTTTGTTGTTGACGCCTATGACTGTTCACCAAACAAATAAAAACCTATTGTCTTGTGGCAGAGTGAAATTGTAGTGTGGCATCTTAGAGCTAACAACCAAACAGCTCTAGTGTCCTCTACCTACGATTGGTAGGTAGCTCTATAACTATTGAAGGTGTCTTTGAAGATGCCTACAAGCTGCAGTGATAGAGGCATAGAGCACTCTCTCCTGGCTAGAAGAACCCCCGCCCATAGAAATTAGTGAGGTTTGGTTTTATAAGAGTTTAAGATAACAGTTTCCTTTATTTTTTTCGAGTTCGGTTATAAAGCCTATATGAGCCGAGCCCCGAATTGCTTGGACTCATCGGTTTGTTATGAAATCGCACACAAGTGTTGTACATGTGTAATACTAATATTAGGCATGCCGCAGTCTAACTAAGAGAAATTCTGTAATATCACTATAACACAGCATACCTTTGCCGACACTTTTTATTGTCGGCAAAAGTACCCTTTGCCGACACATAACCTACCACCAAAACTTTTGCCGACAGTTTGGAAATAGTCGCGGTAGAAGCCGTCGGTGAAAGTTTTGCCGACAGCTTAATAGAATCGCCGACACTTTTTCTCAGCCAAATGGTGAACCTACGCCGACGCTTAAGAGCTACGCCCGACAGTTAAACCTTTGCCGACGCTTAAGAGCTACGCCGACAAGTTAAAGCATTTACCGATAGTTTGTATGTTGGGGAAACCATTTCCAAGGTGATTTATGAAAAATGTCCTCTTCAACAATTAAACTGTCGGCAAAAAAACTCTATAGCAAATAAATATATATATCAATACAATCTGAATAATTTAATAAATCCACCTTTTATAACAATCACAGGTCCAATTTTGTTCATACAGAAGAAAACTCATTGAGCAAACAGACTTGATTGCATAGAAATAATATATTAGATCCTCCATTACATACATCTAACAAGTCCAGTGATGCTCATAATACATAGAGCCATACATTCATATAAAGGTTCATGATATAGTAACTAGCGGAGATATACTACCATTGGCATTCAACACTTTCTTGTGTTTGGCACAACAAAAGAAAAGACCAGCAATACAAGTCTTTTTGCAGCCATTTTCTTCCAAACACAAGCTTAGGTGCACAACAAAAAGAACAGACCAGCAATACATGTCTTCTTGCAGCCATTTTCTTCCACACACAAGCAGCTTTACATGCCCAAACACAAGCTTCCTACAGAACGCAAACTTCCAATGACAACTATTGTTGCCACTCCAAAATACTTGAATGCCGCCTTGGTGCACAGATGGTTGATGCCACTCCAAAATGTCGCCATGTAACAACTCCTTGATCATAACACAAGGTTGCCGATCCAAAATACTTGCAACAACACATAGCTAAGTACCTAACCTAAAAAAGGCGAAATATCAGTCTCTATGCTTTAAATTTTACGCAGTTCAGTCAGTTTCAAGTGTTGCATTAATCAAATCAGTTTAAATAATTCTTGAAACTGAGAACGGTGATCAATCTTGTTGTAATCAATATTTTCATTACTAAATTGGGCAGATACAAAAATCTATTTAAGTAACTATAACAAAGCTTGTTCAGTAGCATTTCTTTGCGCAGCTGCTGCAGCCCACTATCATAATTTACTGTACAAATAACAGCTGCTGCTAAAAATAGGTCTTGCAGCTACTCTACTGCGGCTGCTGAGCATGTACACACAGCCAACTATCAAAATAGGTGCTGCTGTTGTTCTACTGCAGCTACTGATCATGTACAAATACCAATACTAATCAGCATTACCAAAATCTATTAAAGTATTATAGTTTACTAAATTGTGCAGCTGCTAAAATAGTTTATCTGTACAGGCAAGTAGCCTCTGCTGTTCTAAACTGCTAGCAACAAGTCATAATCACTGGCTACATTATTTACAGCATTTGTTTTTCCAACTCATTTCTAATGTCCAATCAGGTGGCTATACACTAGGTGCATATCAAGCATGAAGAAACTACTAATGTTCAAGTAAAATACCTTCAAGCTGTGATGGCCTTCCTGTGCCACCACTTTTTGAGTGCTGTAGTGACTTCTTGTCATCCCTCATCTAGTAGAAAATAAATATATTACTAATGGACAGAATATAATGATTAATTTTTTCAATATAGCCATAAAGGTTAAAACATTACTCTATCATGTGGCCATGCAATGCATCTTCCACGAGCCTCTACAATGGTGGTGGCCCCTTCATATGGACGAGGCAACACTGCATTCCTCATAAACACATGATTAACAACCACTTCACAGAACTGCACGCCAAGAACAGTGCCTCCCACGACCGCCTTTGGGTTCTTTGTTTGAACGGTAGCCTTTGCCACAGCGACATCATAGGGCCTTACTACATTATATAGTATGACATCCCTGCCACCCTGAATTATAAAATATATTTCAGAACACTACACATATCTAAATCTGATTGCATACCTTCATTTTTTCCTAAATTTGATTGCATTATCAAACTACGGAGTTTATGTGTGTTTTTATTTCACAAAACTGATTCTAACAATCTATTGGCACTAATTACCTCATTATGCTGCTCCTCTTGACGGACCACTCGTCTACTCGGAATGAAGTCATCATCATCATGTAACTCCAAACCATCCATATCAGCCCCTGCATATGATCTAGCATCGTGTTCTTGTTCTTCTTCATATACTTCATCATGATGGGTTGGTGCAGCCCTTAAGTTCTAAATCAAAGCAAAATCATGAACTGTTATTGCACTAACAAAGAGAAAATGTAAAAAGAATAACGGTTAAGATTTACCACCTGTGGTGCACTATTAGATCCATGGGGAGTGCTATTGCCATTTTGAGAGGATAATTGTTGCTGCATCCACCTTTCCATAGTTTCTTGAAGTTTGTCTAGACGGTTTGTTAGCTCTTCCACTCTCATATCAGAGTGCCGACGAGCTTCTCTCTCCATTTGTAGGCTTGTTGATGTTTATTTCCTAGCTCCAGGCATTTCCAGATCTGCTGGACTTGGCCCCAAACCCACAACACGAACATATCCATTCTTCTCTGCCCCACAAACATAAGAATAGGCATCACCTTCGTGGATACTCTTGTCTCTCAATCCAGGGTTATCTCTAATTGCATCTTGAAGTGCATTCTGGAGGGAACAAAAATATTAGCAAAATATGATGGCATAAGAAAGTGTTGTATTTTATCAAACTTACAATTGTTGTTCAGCTCCTTTCTGAGGTACTCCATTCTTGTGTGTGTGCGTTTTGATGAACAATTCATCTCTACGAGGGGGGCGCCCTAGCTCCTCACCCTAAACCATATATGTTATTGTAGTTACAGGATGCTAAGAAAGGGAAAACAAGGTAACAAGAAATGTTGCATACCATTTCATTACCAACACGTGCATGACTCTTACTCCCGCTTGTATGGTTTTGTGTCAGCTTTGAACGATTCGCTTTCCCCCTCAAAGAATGGGCCTATCAAATGATATCATGTTTTTAAGTTGGTGTCACATACATTATGAAAATAAGCAAGAATTTTGTAACTTACAGCTGCCTCTGGAGACCTCCAATGATTAATTAGCCACTTCCAGTCATCCTCATGAACTCTGGCATCACACAAAGCAAGCAGATCATCATCTTCCATGTCATCATCATACACCTTTCTCAGTTCTGCTTTAAATTCCTTCCACTTTGTAGCTGCAGTCTTCATAAACCAATTGAAGACAAGGTTGTCTACTTGCCAATATAGCTGTACAGCACACAAATAATAAGTTAGAACTCAATCATATGACTACACTAGGTACATTTGCTCCAAATTTATTACCCGTGCGTCTTTCCAAAGCTTATACTTTTTGCGTGGACAGACCTTCCTCCAATCATCATGTCCAATTGGGAAACCCTTTGTTCTCACAAGTGTTCCAATGAAGTTAGCAAATTGAGTGCCTGATGGTCCGCAAGGTTGGCCACGCTCATTGACTTCCAATTGGAGTTTAGGCTTATTTTGCCTTGCATAGATATCAGCCTTTGTAGTAGGTCCTCGAACTTTTTTGGGGGGCTGTTCGGGAACACCTGAAAAACAAATACAGCACAGTACACCCAACTTAAGTATGCATGATGCATGCATTGCATTATTATTTGTCACACCATAGAGAAGAATACCTTCATTAAGTTGATCATCAGGTTGTTCATTCATAGCCTGCATATTAACATGTGGGGCACTTGTTCTAGTGCTGGATCGTAAGTTACGCCCAATTGAAGTTGCCTCAACAGGTGTTCGGGTAGTTGCCTACATTAGGGGACATAATTATTAGTTTAGATTTCTAGACGCTTCATAGAAAACAATATGTAGGAGCACATTTCAGATTCATGAGAATACATACATTTTTCTTTCTCTTAGATTGCTGCAGTGCATTCAGTTGTTGTGCAGTGGCCGAAATATTCAGTTCATCTAGTTTCTGTAACTGTATCCTGATGTTTTCATTCCTTTCCATTTCATACTCAGTTAGCTCCACACCATCTTCATCTTCATGATCAGTTTGCTGCACGGCTTTTCTTTTTCCCCCTGCATTTGGCATTGTTTCTCCTAAAAAAAATAATAATCAATTAGTACAGGATTCTCAAAAAATAGCATTGCAAGTATGTAAGCAATCAAGAATTAGTTCACACCAACAAAGCAATTATGTCAAAGAAAATTCTGCATAGCACCAAAGAACAACTAAAAGCGTTTGAGACTTACTTCCTCTTTCTTTCAGCAACAATGATTCCATCAATATCAGTCCTTACATGTACAACATGTCCAAAAAGACCACTCAGATCAACATTTGTATCCAAATCGGGCATTGGGTTACTTATTTCATTATCAACCTCCATATCATAAAGATCGCGTGGTTTTGACTGGGCAACACCATACCAATCTAAATTAGGACCTTCCTTAACATAGTAAACCTGTACGCCTTGTGATGCCAAGATAAAAGGCTCATCTAACATTTTTTCTCCAATATTGAAAAAATGCTTTAAGTTAACACTTGTAACCCCAAATTGATCTTTTTTGACCCATTTATCTTGTACGCGATTGTCAACCCAATCACACTTAAGCAGAACTACATTTCCTTTGTTGCGATAGTTTAACTCAATGATTTCTTTGATGATGCCATAATATACCTTGTTTCTCATAACTGGGTCCACATTGTTTCCATTTTCAAAGCAATAGGTCTGGGCACACAAAGCTACTCCACTGCCTTGAACTGGTCTACCCTCATCATAGGAGGATGTATGGAATTTAAATCCATTAATGGCATAGCTATTGTACATTGTTGCAATCATGAAAGGTTCATTTGCCAAAATTTGTATCTCTTCAGGTACTTCTACACCACTCTCAACTAACCCTTCCACCTGTCAATATCATATTATGTCTAGTTAATTTAAGTGTATTAGATCTGTACAGAACATGTTAATTACGCCTTTACTTACATGCTTTCTAAACCAATCATGAAATGTTTCATGATGGATACGATTGATTTCTCACCGATCATGTGACTAAACGAGGAAAGGTACTCAATATGTTTGCTGCAAAGGTGTAGTACCCATTGAGAAATGTATAGATAACATGAGAAATGCAATATGCCTAAAATTGAGTGGATTTCTTACTTCAAGTATGGTTCTATGTTATCATAGTTGAACAACACATATCTATGTGCTTGAACCCAAGTCTTGTATTCTAAGGATACAGTGCACTTGCCACTTAGAGCTTGCCCTCTATTTTGAAAGAATGGTGTAGTACAAATTTCAATGTCCGTACTTTCACCATTTTCTACTTGTCCAGTCTCACAGCCTTTCAAATATGTTGAGCAGAAAGTAAGACTCTCATCAAATTTATAGGCCTCACAAATTGATCCCTCTGGATGACTCCTAGTACGAACAGAGCCCTTCAACTTCATCAAATACCTATGAAGCAACAGTTTTTAGTGTGGAATCTAACTTCAAATATGTCTAATAGCATTTGAAAATAGTTTAGTACCTCTCTACTACCCACATGCTACGGTAGTGTACAGGACCAGCAAGTCTGGCTTGAGCAGGAAGATGCACCAACAAATGTACCATGATATCAAAAAAAGATGGTAGAAATATAGTCTCAAGGACACAAAGTGTCTCAGCTATCTCAGCCTCTAGCTTTTGCATGTCACTGATACGAATAGTGGGTGAGTAAATCATCTTGAAGAAATTGCTCACACGAATTAGTGCTGCACTGACTCTTTCTGACAATTTATTCCTAACAGCAATCGGAAGTAAGTGCTGCAGCAATATGTGATTGTCATGGCTCTTTAATCCAATTATTTTCTTCTCCTTAACTTGCACATTACGGCGCATATCAGATGCATAGCCATCTGGAAACTTCACTTCTTTCAATACTTGTAAAAATGCTTCCTTATCATCAGGACTCATTGTAAACTGTGCTGGAGGTAAATAGAAGTTATCTTCTACACTAACAGGATGAAGATCACTTCTAATGCCAAGTTCCTGGATGTCAAAGCGGGCATTTAAGTTATCCTTTGATTTTCCATCGGTGTCCAAAAGTGTGTCAATAATATTCTGACACACGTTCTTTTCTATGTGCATAACATCAAAATTATGCCGTAGAAGTAAGTCTTTCCAATATGGCAACTTAAACCAAATGGATTTTCTTTTCCAAACAATTGGTGGGTCATTAACTTTCTTGCGTTTTCGCTTTGATGGCTCCTCTGTAGTGGGATTGCACGGACGCTTGGCTGGCTTCTTGGTTATTGGGTCCTTTCCAAAGGTTGTGCATATATTGGCGGTCAGCTCCAATATTTCCTCTCCACTAAGTGGTCTAGGTGCTGGCCTAAGTTCTGTGGTACCATCAAATGAATCTGCATCAAACCGAAATCTGTGTTCGGCATCTAAGAATCTACGATGGCCCATGTAGACACACATGCCTCCCTTTTTCAGTTGGAAAGAACATGTATCTAAGTGGCATTCAGGACAAGCAACTTTGCCAGAAGTGACACATGCCAACAAATAACCTAGACCCGGAAAATCAGATATGGTGCAAACTATGGTAGCGCGTAGTTGGAAGGGTTCACGCTTAGAAGCATCATATGTTCTTACACCATAAACAAACATGTCTACCATATCATCCACCAATGGCTCAAGAAACACATCCATATCACCACAAGGTGCCTTAGGTCCAGGGATCAACAAGGTCAAGATGAAACTTGATTGCTTCATACACTTCCAAGGGGGGAGGTTGTATGGGATCAGAATAACGGGCCAAATGCTATAAGTTGATCTCATGGTCCTAAAAGGATTAAAGCCATCGCTAGCTATAGCTAGCCTAAGATTTCGACTATCTAACCCAAATTCAGGATGCTTTGAGTTAAAATCTTTCCAGAAAGGAGCATCGGGGGGGTGCCTCAAAGAAACCATCATTTGTGCGTCCTTCATCATGCCACCTGGTGTCACTTGCTGTTTTTGAGCACATAAAAAACCTTTGCAGCCTTTTCTTTTTACAGAAAGTAACGCAGGACTTTCCTAGGAACCTTATGCACACGTTTTCCACTAGTACTACTCTTTTCTAATTTCCATCTTGAAGTATTACATGTTGGACAAACATTTTTCATGGCATGGTCTTTCCAAAATAGTATGCAGTCATTCTCACATGCATGGATTTTCTTGTACCCAAGACCTACACCTTTGGCCATTTTTTTTTTTAGCTGCATTAAAGTTTTTAGGAAGTGATGACTCTTCAGGTAAGACATCCTTAAGTAACTCTAGTAGCATGTCGAAGCTTTTGTCGCTCCATCGCCCAACGAACTTGATATGGAGTAACCTTACAATGAAACGTAGCTTTGAGTACTTGCAACTTGGATACGCCCTTGCCAAAGATCTTCTACCATTTTGAGAAAAGCTTCCATATTCTCATCGTGCTCCTTCGTGTTTACTTCTAAGTCCCCCATGACATCTAACCCTCCCGCTATGTCTTGAAGTAAACCAGAAATATCATCCTCTTCATTTGGGTCCTCTACTTCTACCCTTTCATGTTGTCCGGTATTTGTGAAAGAACTAGAACTAGGTTCACCATGATTCACCCATGTTATATATCCTTCCATAAATCCCTCACATATCAAGTGCTCCCGTACAGTACTACGGACCTTCCAACAAGAGTTCTTGCAGGTCTTGCAGGGACACAAAATCTGATTTCCTTTTGCTGAATTACTAAAGGCAAACTCTAGAAACATATCCACTCCTTCTATATACACAAGGGTGTGCCTACATTTGATTATCAACACATCAGACTAAACACACTGTGCATGTAGATTCTAGTATATGTTCACATGTTTATAATGTACCTAGGCTGATCCATCCATGTTTTATCCATGACGCACCTTTTACAAAATAAAGTGTTAAAATAGTGAAAGACATATAAACAAAAAAACATCTAACCTCATCTGTTCTCATTACTCCCAAAAAGAAAAAAAATCATTCAGTTCAGATTGGGTTGTTCAACGTAAAAATACAGATTTTGCCAAACAACCTGTCCAAATTAAATCAATCCCAACACACTTGATGCTAAAAACTTGTCTGACCACAAGCCATCAACAAGAACTATAGGGGAAATTCAAGCAAGGTTCAATAGCCCAGTTTTAAAAAGCCAAAATCACCTCATCATAGATCACACACAACCTGCAATTCTGTGCCAAATGTAGAGACAAAGTTCATACCAATCAAGCAATGACAGTAGAAGAGCTGATGAAGACTAGAAGGCCAACTTGCTCGTGCTTCCAACTTGCTCGGGCTCCCTGTAGATAATATTGCAAACGCTAATTAATCACATAAGGCAATACAAATACAAATAAGTGAAAAACTTTAGCACAAGCAAACTTACTTCCAAGCTACAGTTCATGGCGACTTGTGTAGAAAGGAAAATCGAAGACTTGAATCCTTTACTACTTCCTTATTGGACATTTTGTAACATGCACAAGAAAGAAATAAAAACTCAGAACTGATTGGAAGAGGGTACGGGGCATGCCATTTAGTCCCATTAATCATTTCATGGCATACAAATTAGCATATGTGCAATTTAGTGTCTCATATCAGCCCAAGGAAAATTTATTTACTTTTGTGTCTTTTTTTAGAAGGGGGATACCTCTGCTTTTATATTTCAAAAAGAAAACGTTTCAGTATTCAGAGTTTTGGCACGCAGGCCAGCATCAAAGACTCAAGTCTGTAAGGAGCTATGCTTAACGAAACTAGCATTATTACATCCAGTGACCAGTGCAAGATCACAGCTCATAGTTGCAGAAACACTTGCAGCCACTACGAGAGTCTGAAAACGAGCCAAAGTTGCATTTGCTGAGGCCGAAGGCTGTATTTACTTTTGTGTCTTAATAGTTTCAATTCTCAGGTTTTGAAATAAAAAGATCATATTTCTTGCTGTTATCATTAGAGCATGTACGTACCAAGATTTTAGCACTCCCGAAGTCTCAAACCTTGACTTGGTGAGAAAGAGGATCCACCTATCAAACAATAATAAAAAGAGAAAGTCAGCATTTTCCAACTGAACATCGTGAAGGAACAGGCACGCACTTAGCATAAAAACTACAAAACAAGCATACCAAAATATTGATACTCCAAAAAAAACATACCAAAATATTCTGAGGCTTTATATCTCAGTGACAAACTCAATCTTTCTCACCTTCATCTACGGCTCCATGCTAAAACCAAGAAAAAATACAATAAAGTAAGTTGTGCCCAAACCCTAGCACTCAGGGGAATGGGGATGAGAGGAATGGGATGCAGAGATGATGCACCTGAATGCGGAGGGGAATGGGGAGGGGGATGCGGCGGCGGCACCGTTCTTCCTGGCCGGCGGTGGGCTAGGGCAACGGCTGGATTGGGGCGGCAAGCTTGGACGGCGTCGGGCAGGGGTAGCCAACTCTGTTGATTCGTCGTCGGGGTGGCCGGCTTGGACAGCGGCGGTTCCGCCAGGGACGACGACGGCGGGATGGGGAGCCGGGCGGCCGTGCCGGGTGCTGGCCTCCAAGCCAGGCGCTCTGGCGGCGCCCGCCGCGAGCCCCTCCCGGGATGGGGAGGCGGCGGTCGGGGCGGCGCTCTGCAGAGGGGCGGCGGTGCCCGTGGGTATGGGAGACGGCGGTGGGCGCAGGCGTGCGAGGCGGCCGAGGTCACGGGCGTGCG
The DNA here is from genome assembly GCA_015844335.1 of Chrysopogon serrulatus. Taxonomy (NCBI): domain Eukaryota; kingdom Viridiplantae; phylum Streptophyta; class Magnoliopsida; order Poales; family Poaceae; genus Chrysopogon; species Chrysopogon serrulatus. Next base: position 64,509 of record JADLZL010002339.1, on the reverse strand, counting down.
AGGCGGCGGAGGCGACTAGCACACGAGCCTTATCCTTTTCGTCCGACGGTGAGAGAGGCAGTATATACGGAGGGTTTTTTTTTTTTTTTTTTTTGCTTTTTTTACTTTCAGTTCCCGCTGCACATCTATTCGGCTTCACGTCTTGGCGCGAAAATCCCTTTTCACTCCCGCGCAACGCGCATCCATCTTTTTCCAAAAAAAATATCTGAAGCCGCTGCGATGTGGAGTACAACCGCACACACTTTCACCGACACTTAAACAGTTGACTGATTAGGCTACGCCGACACTTATTGTGTCTACAAATTTTTGCCAACAGTTTGACTGTCCCTAAAGAAACGCCGACAGTTAAATTGTTGCCATAGAATATCATTGCCCACAGATTAGGTGACATTAAAAGGGTAGTACAATTACCAACAGTTAATGTGTAGTTGAATCCAGACTTTTGCCAACAGATAACTGTAGGCAATTGTGTGTCATGGTGTAGTGTATATTCCGCCTGTGGTAAAATTGATATACTGAGATTAAAAAAAATTGAAATACCAGCGTGGAGATGTTAGCTTGATTCAACTTAACTGAGTGTTCTTGTAGGTGCAGATCAAGAACCATCTGTGCTGTCCCAAGCTGCTTGCAGCTTTTCTTTCAAGCAGCCAAATCGAGTTCTGTAGCAGAACATGTTTATAATTTTTTACTAAGACCATCCAATAGTTCCCTAGGACCCTAAAAACCTTCTACATGAGAAAGAGTTAAGAGCTTGATGCATGAGTTGGACCAGCCAAATTAAACATTGCCCTCGAGTGATCTTGGATGTGTTGTTCTCATTTGCCCTGTAGCAAAAGTCGATATTCAGGCCTTCCGAAGCACCCAACTCTCACCTTAATGGGCGCAAGTGATGTCTTCATGTGTAAACACGTTTGAATTATGATTGTGTGATTCCAGGTCTTCTGCTTAATTCCAAATTCCTACTAACAGCTAGTGCGCTGCTCACTGAATAACTCTGATCTCTCTTGGGAACTTCATTTAAAACAAAACAAAAAAGAAGAAAAGAAAAGAAAAGAAGAAACTTGCTTCGACGAGTGGCAACAAATGAGGGAACAGGGAGCTAGGCTAGGCATCTAGCCACTGATCAGATCATCACACCAGCCGGCGGACTGTTCAACGGAAACATGGCGCGGCCAGGACGCACGGCGCACCACGACCATGCATGCCGAGACGTCCTTCTCTCCGATACACTGTTCGGCTATTCCGGGCCAGCCTGGGCCTTCTTCCCGCGGGCCGACCACAACGCATGCATGAAGTGTGCGACACCCCACCACACCACATGGAAGTGGCACCTCCATGTGGGTCCTGTGCTTGTACTGCCGCTCCATCCGGGTCAGCACACATGTCTCAATGCCGGCCCCAGCCATAAGCGGATCTTGCTCGGCGTTCGCTGATGACGATCGCCGAGCAGTTCGTGCTTGGAGGTAAGTGCATCCATGATCCATGCATGAAAGAATGGAAGATGCTGCATGCCCATCGGGAATTCTCAGGCACGCCGTCCTGACGCCCTGTCGTCGATTACGTTCGCCGAGATGTCTGCGCACCAGCAGCGATGGCCTGACTACTACCAGCCGGCGCGTAGAACTATGGCAGCAGCTCGCAAATTCCTGTCGCGATCGCGATCTGGGGAGGAAAACGCCTAGGCAAGCAGATGAGCAGAGGGGAGAGAAGTGCGTGTCATTACGTCACAACTGCAGGCGAGGCCGCTGGGGGAGAAGAGTTTCTTTGAGGCCAGCTGGGCTTGGCCCATGTGGGTGAACGCAGGCTGGGTGAAGGAGCACAAAGCCATGTATTGGGCTGAATTGTGCCGATGGCCCAAGTTGTTGTTCCTTTTGTGGAGTCGTGTGGTCCAAATAACAATGCCCACTTGACACATTTTTCCTTTAAAGATCAACCCACCTTTTCCTATAGATCAGCCCATTTGCGCGCATTGCAATTTCTACATGATGTGGTAATCTGAGACAGAGAGGAGGTTCCACTGCACGTCAGCAAAATTAAAATGAAATGAAAAGAAGACAATCTCTTCAGCACAGTTTCAAACTTATAATCCACAACATGCAGAAAAAGCAGGTTCTTTACACGATTTGTACATGTAATAAACGCCTAATTAAAAAGGTATTGGCGAAACCAAATAATAAGAGACATCTGATGACTGCGAATATGATGGACCGGAAAAGGGGCTCAGAAAATCTTTTATCAACTCAAACTTGTGCGGTTGTGCTTACTGCTAAGCCACATGAGCCCAGTTACCCCTACAGCTGCAGCAGCTTTGCCCCCAATGAATCAACGGCAGCTAAGTAAGCCTTTCCTTAAGATTTCATTCCACACTGGCAAGCTGCAGGGTTACAATATACAAAGAGTGGATTACAGTAGCACCACACACTTTCCCATTATAGGAAGAACACAGCCGCTCGACGAGCACCGGTCGCACCCAATCAGCTGATTTCTATGGCTCCTGGCGTTACAGACTAGTTAGTGGTAGGAAAAATGCTCAATTTCAAAGGATGGATCGATGCGCCTGATCCAAGCAAGATCCCATGCAGGAGGAGAACATTTTACCCATGCGTTAATGCCTGACGAGTGACGACCGTTGTGGGCTTGTGGCACTGTTCTGAAACAATGCTCGTTTGGGCCCTCAATAATAACGCCCAATGGATCGAGGAGACAATTCGTGGGCAAGCCTAATGGTGCCGCGAGCACGCCGATGCCCGCGCAATCATTTCATCCAGATCAACAAATCGCGCAGCAGAGAGTTGCTGCAGCTACCTTCGTCCGTCCAGTGACAGTGAACACACACACTCCCAATCATTCCGCCAAGTCACTGAAAACTGACAGCAGACCTGTTATGTCCTGCTGTAGATTTTCTCAGATTCAGATCAACAGCGCTGCAAAAGTGCGAACTGCAAAGCTTGACAGAGTAGCAGTAGCAAATGTATCAATCTATTCAAATGGTTATAAGTGAGAATGGTGAGAAGCACTTGGTAGCAAAATTTTGTGAATAATAGTAGTTTCATCAGTTCTCCATCTTTGCACTTCTTTGTATAGTAGCCTGGGGTATGTGGTACTGTACTGTCAAGCTTCTGAATTCCTGCAAACCGTAGGTACGTCCATAAATGCATCAGGCAACGGTAGAGAACAGTGCATTGAGTAACCAATCTTCTGATCAGATGCCTACCCTACTCCCAAATCAAACGGCGCCTTCCCCTCCTACTAGCGCCGAATGTTCTGAAATCTGGACGAAGAAAATGGTGCTCTTTTCATGTTCCAGTGTTCAGACACACACACACACACCCTGTTGCAGAGCACTACTAGCTAGCTACAGGAATAGCTTCCATGGAACGTTCGATTGCAAGAGCATGAGCTGCTTCTCCCCCAAACAAAAGAGGCCTCCTTCCTTTTGACATTTCCCCTGCTGCTAGCCAGAGTTCCGGGGACATGATTATAGCTGGACTGATGAAGAACCTTCGTCCCCAATCCACGTCTCGCAAGTGGCCGGCGAGGCTTTTACTCCCCCCTCACCAGTCTCCACCGGGCTAATCAACAGCTCTACGAGAAACCTAATCCCGTCCTGTCCCTGCAAACCACACCCCTACGTACACTTTCGCCCGGTAATAAATCACACGCCATCCTGCCATCACGCTCCCTCCCGTACAATGGCGCATACACAAATTATTCTCCTGTTAACCCAGATCAAAAAACCTAACCATGCTTAGCTTCTGCCATGCTTCACTCACAAGTCACACACAGCCGTAACAGTGCCTCTCCCGCTGATGCTAGCTACGCCATTACAAAGAGGCTTTTCGCTTCGCCATCATGCTCGCTTTCACTCGTCCAACTAAAATGTCCCCATGCTGTCCCTGTATTACGCCACCGCTTCTAGTATTTCCAGCTGCCATGACGACAAGTATTCTGCTCCTGCTGTTCCTCTCGGCGACCGTTGCGCTTGCCGTTCCGCAGCAGCAGGTGCTGCAGCTGCAGGACACCGTCCTGCTCGACGACGTCGTGGAGGAGGCCGCCGAGGAGTGGTACCACGGGCGGCACCGGAGGACGGGCGTCGCGTACCCGCTGTCGCTCCCGGGGAGCCTGTCGGGCGCCGAGGCCACCGTGGCGCGGTTCCGCGCGGGGAGCCTCCAGAGGTACGGCGTCCGGCGGTTCGGCGAGTTCACCGTGCCACCGGGCCTCGCCGTGCGCGGCCGCGCCGCCGCGCACCTCATCGCGGTGCGCGTCAACCTGGGGAACCTCTCCTCCGTGTACGACGACTACGCGGTGGGCGCCGGGTACCGCCTCGCGTCGCCGGTGCTCGGGCTCATGTTCTACGGCCTGGCGCGGCGCAACGGCACGGCGGCGCTGGAGATCGACCTCACGGGCGCCGCCATCCGCGTCAACTTCTCCGTCGCCGTCCCGGCGCTCCGGCCGGGCGCCGCGGCGCTCTGCATGGCCGTGGGGCTCAACGGCAGCGTCACCGTGACGGACGTGGAGGACGGGACCAACACCTGCCACGCGTCGGACCAGGGCCACTTTGCGCTCGTCGTGGGGGGAGCCGGCGACGGCGACGGCGGCGGCGGCGGCGGCGGTGGGGGAGGCGGATATCGGGGAGGTCAGCAAGTGGAAGCTGGCGCTGTTCGGCGCAGCGCTGGGCGCGGGCGGCACCGTGCTTCTGGGCATGGTCGCGGTGGCCGTGGTCAGCATCCAGCGGCGCAAGTCGGAGATGGCGGAGATGGAGCGGCGGGCCTACGAGGAGGAGGCGCTGCGCGTGTCCATGGTCGGGCACGTGCGCGCCCCGTCCGCCGCCGGTTCGCGCACCACGCCGGACGAGCTCGAGAGCGAGTAACGTTGTGACACAGTACGTGCACAGACTGGAAACCTTGCATTGGAAGGAAAAAGAATTGTTTGTAATTTCAAAATTCTCTTTCTTTAGGAACTTCGATTAACATTCTTTATGTAATTTTTCTCTGCGGTAAGACTTTGGTTGAAAATCATGGAGGACGTAAACACGGAGGGTACTAGTTGTACTTATTATACGGTCGTAAGTTCTTTGTAATTGAACTGTAAACACTGTAACACGCTGAATGTCTTTAACATGTTTCGTGGATCATGCAGTCTCGTTCAATTTCTTGTGTGGAACAAAAAAAAAAAAAAATTGTTACGTTAACCACGCCACTGGCCAAGGGATTCCAGGTAGAACAGTAAGAAAACTTACGGCTGGTATGAAAAATAAGGTGCCATGTAAAAGATAATAATTTCACGCATGAAAAAAGTAGTGTACCTTATTTTAAAAATTATTGATAATATACAGCCTGAAAGTCTACTATACACTGCTAAAAAAACATTCGATGCGAGGGTAAAACAGTTACCTTGACAAGCTAGCGGAAGGGCCAAGAAGAATACAACCAAATTTCGTTCTAGTGCCAAATAAGCAAGTTCGATCTAAAAAAGGCCAAGAAAGTAAATAGCGCCTTTTACGGCTAAGAAACCAATTTTTTCTTCAATCAAATATGACCCAAAAGTTGTTTTTAAAAAGAAGTGAACCAAAGGTATAATACTGGGCTGCCCATTTGTCAGACCAGCACCCACTGGGCCGATAAGTCGTATCGTATGGCATGGGCCGGTAAGTAGTGGTAACTGAGTCATGCTCCTCTCTTCCTCTTCGACAGATTCCAAGGCTGGTTTGGATTCTATGAATTGGATAAAAATATCTAGAGTAAGTTACTAGTTGTTCATTATTAGACTTTCCAAATTCTTAGGAACCAACATGCTTATTATCTCTACCTAATAATAAAGAGGCAAAATTTCAGCCCATTTTTTTTCGTCCATCCATTTTTTTTGTCCATCAATTTTTTTTTGGTTCGTCTCCCTCGAGCTATACTTGAACTTATATATACAACACATGCTTGTACGAGTTAAAAGAGCTCTTGTTTAACGCGATATGGAGTCCGATTCCAAAACATATTGAGTCTGTGTCCATATATATGACATATATGTGGGACTTTACCTAGATAAATAGGAATCCTAATTCAAATAGATCCCTCCAACACAAGTAACCAGGATATAGGAATCCTAATTCAAATCTTTTTTTCTATTTTTTGCTGTTTTATTTATTATTTTTTCTGTGGAGCGGTGACCATGTCCGATTCTATTTTAGGATAGTGCTACTCATTAACACTTTCTAAAATAGAACACTAACAATGGCCTATTAAACAAAAGCTATTTTAAAAAAATCTAGATGATACTAGGAAAGGAGTCCTAATAGCACAACGATTTATTTAAATATTAATCAAAACAAATAAAATGTTCTACTATATTAAACAAAGACTATTTATGTATGAAATAAAATAGTGCAACTGATCATCAATATAAAGTAAATACCAACGAGACCCAACACAAACACATTTTATTTATTTTGTATAAAAAACCTATTCTATTTATTCTGACCAATCCCTTTCAAAAAATTCTATTTCTCAAAGTCTATTCTAATATACCTCTGACAAAGACATAAAATCAAGCCGGGAAGAGGCTCCCAACGAGACCCAAGACAAACATAGTCACTATTTGTCGAGAGCCTGAATAGCGACAAAACAAGGAAAAATATTAATTATTTCTCCTCAATGGCGAAACACAGCTACTGCATCCACAATGGTAATAAAAATCCGAGAAAAGAATCTGTTCAAATTTCAATACATTCAAACACACACTTCAAATATTTATGTCATTTGTAATCATTACAAATCAATAACGCACGTCATCTGATATAAGGTCTATAATTTGGCAATCAAGATTTTGAGCAAATCGTCGAGGGACATGAAGTCCGAAATCGGTTGATATGAGAATGCATCTTGGTACTATTCTCTTTTATCTGATAGTTTTTTTTTCTTCCATTTCAATGCACCACTTATTTATTTGATCCATCTCCCATACGTGTCTAACTACTAGGATAATGGATAGTTTCTTCTCCCTGGATTTATATAATTCGTGCACATACAAATGAGAACAGTTCTCATCTAGCGTGATACAAAGTCTGAATCCAAGACTGATCCTATGATGTATTGGGTTGTGTATGCGACTCAGACATATAAATCGCGCTCACAAAAGTTAAAACAACTCGCTCCAATTCTAATATGTATTGGGTTCCGTTGCAACGCATGGGCATATTTCCTAGTTATTTCCTAATACTCAGAAGGAAAGAGGACAAGAAGCGGCAGGTCCTCCGCCGCCGGGGGATTAAAATCTCGGGAGCCGACGAGTCGGGTTGGCACTCCACCACCACCCGCGGGCCTCGGTAACTCCCGTCGACCCCTCCTATTTATCCCACCACCACCACCACCAGTCCACCACCACAGCACCGGACCGGGGCGTCTTGCGTCGCGCTGCAGCCGCTTCTCTCGATCGGAGTCGGCCAAGGAAGGGTCCATTCGTCTGGTATGGCTTCCGGAGGCGTCGCCCGCTCCCGCCTCGCCGAGGAGCGCAAGTCGTGGCGCAGGAGCCATCCCCACGTACGTGCGCGCCATCATTGCTAGCTGATAGATCTATATACGCTTCGTCGTAGATTTGAGGTTATTGGAGATGCATGCCTATATATCTTGTTTTTCAGGGATTCGTGGCCAAGCCGGCGATGCTGCCGGATGGCTCCGTCAACCTCATGCTATGGAACTGCGTTGTACCCGGCAAGCAAGGCGTAAGCAAAATTCCCGCCCACACCCCCCACCCCCCCAGCATGTAACATTCGCTGTTTTCGCAGCGCTGTGCATGGTAGCAATCTTTGCACGCCTGCGTCCTCTGTTAAATTCTGTCGTCGATCGTTCTGCTCATGGTCTCTCATAGACTGTCCGATCATGTCCCACCTGGAAACTATGACTTCATAAGTACAGGGCAGCGGATAATTCGACTCAGATATATAAAACCTTGTCTGTCGACTGTCATGTGAAAAACCACCGCCGATCGCGTCGCCTAATTTCGAACTTTCGAATGTTATGCTTGTTGCTACGTACAAATCCAGCAAACCCTCTTGTTATCTTTTTTGAACCGTTTTGATGGAAAGCATGTAACCATTTTAAGATATTGCGTCGAAAGGGAAATGCCCTTTTAGCCTATTTCCTACTGCCTCTCCAAACCTAATTGGTAGAAGTTGGACCCAACCTTATCCCATATCGAAGGTGTTTCTTGGATACTGAACCCAGCTTGTTTTTAAAAATTATTAAGATCTGTCCTGAAATATCCTGCCCCATGTCGTCTTTTATCCTATAGTTGGACATCTAACTGAAGCCAAGCAATAGCCAATAAACATTGGAGGAACCATGACCCATGAGTATTATGGTATTGTTTCTTATAAAACCACAAGTCAATCTGTATAATATTTTTTTTCGCGAACGTGCCGTAGCACATATTTCATTAAGAGGAGGTAGAAAACACCGAACGAAACAGCAGTTCAACAGCAGGTAACAAGGTTACCTAAACGCAAATAAAACAAAGGCAAACCCAAAACAAAGGGAAGCAGGAACCGCAAAAACTGAACTAAGACAGTCGCGACAAGAGCGACTGAAGATGTGTGACGCCGGCCTGTAGCCAAGACGCTGCCTCGTCGGCCACCAGCTGAGCGATCGCCGTAGGCGTCGATGCCAGGCTCCTGAATGTCCGGGCGTTGCGCTCCTTCCAAAGCGTCCATCCAATCAGCAACACCAGGGAGTCGAAACCTTTCCTGAACTCCTTTTGAATCCTCCGCCGCGCTGAACACCACCATAGGAAGAAATTGGACTCCTGACTTGGCGCGAGAGCCGCAAAGCCAATCGGGCTGAGCACTCTGATCCACACCTCCCTAGTAACAACACAGCCCATGAGGATATGTTCCATCGTTTCAGGTTGTTGTAGACACATGATGCAGTCATCGTCCGCCTGTAGACCGTGCTTCTTCCTCCTCGCGGCCGTCCAACAACGCCCTTGCAGCACCAACCAAAAGAAGAACCTGACCTTCTGAGGTGCCTTCGTCTTCCAAATGAGGGCTGCGCCAAGTGGGGTGGTCGCGCCAATGAACACTGCCCCGTATGCTGATGCTGCTGAGTATTTTTTGTTTGCCGCCCATCTCCAAACCAGTTGGTCCGGGACACCATGGGCCAGTTGCACATTTTGAACCAGATCCCAAATATGAGGATATTCGACAATCACCTGGACTGTGAAGGTTCCCCTGATATCTGTGATCCACGCACGGTTCTCCAATGCAGATGCCATGGTCCTTGTCCTCGCACGGTGTTGCGGAACTGCCGCCCGGAGCGCCGGCGCTAGGCGAGCAATTGAGGTTCCTTGGAGCCAATCTGTATAATATTTAAAAAACATGCCATTTTCATAAGTTTTCCGTGCTCAAACTGTATTATAGTGCCTCTATTTATTAATTATTTAATTACTTTATTACTTCATCTTAGTAAAATGTCCCGTATGAGACCTAATGAATGTCTACAATACTAACCACATTAGTATTCAACCCTTATTTAGTGTTTGTTTGGCTGAATCCTAATTCATATGGGCTGGTTAGAATTTTCTACCTCAATACCTCTTAATCCATATAGATTGAGGTGTCTTGCGTGCAGCTAAACAAACACTTATTTAGAATGGAAGTGAGTAATTACACAATAACTCATCTTATTGTTGATGACATGCGTAATGTATTGACACATAGGAAATGATTGCAAGCTACTTTTAGAATTTAGCCACCATAGATTTACTGACCTTTTCCTATCAACATTTCATAATTACGTCTATAAATGCAGACTGATTGGGAGGGTGGACATTTCCCATTGACTTTGCATTTTAGTGAAGACTACCCAAGTAGGCCACCCGAGTGCAAGTTTCCGGCAGGTTTCTTCCATGTCAATGTCTACCACACTGGTTCAGTATGCTTATCGATCCTTGGCGGCGTAAGCTTCAACTGTGTACTTTATTTACAGGAATCATATCAGTTGCATGCAATGCAGAATCATCACTTGGCCATCATTTTTTATATCTTTTTTTTTTCAGGCATGGAAGCCTTCAATCACAGTGCGGCAAATTCTAATTGGCATTCAGGACCTTCTTGATAATCCAAATCCAGCCTCCTCAGCGCAGCGCTTGTGCTACGAGCTCTATACAAAGGTTTTTTTTATATATAATTTAAAATTTACAGTAGGAACTTAAAATATCCTTACAATTCAGTCTGGCGCTTACCATTGCGTTTTCTTGTTTGCAGGATGTTCCAGAGTATAAGAATCGTGTTCGTCAACAGGCCAAGCGTTACCCTTCACTTGTGTAACGTTGGACCATCTAGCACCAAACCAGTTCCATGATCCTTCGTTGGACCCTGTCAAGATTGTGCTTATATTATCCATCATTTCAGTAGCTTTGTTGGAACTGTTGAGATGCATTTCAGTGGCTTGTCGTACATGAACCAAGCTTCTGTTCTATATTGTGCCTTTTAGTGTCCATGGAGTTCACATTTTCCTTTTTCATAACTGGCTGTCCCGGATTCCGTTACCAGCGTAAGAAGGAAATGCTGAGCAACTTTACTCGCGATTGAAGCTGAACAATAAGGTTAAAAAATATGGTACGAGTAGAGAGGACAAAAGCATGAGCATGATGCAGAAAGATAACAGAGAGCACTTGTTTAGTTGCTTCATCATTTTCAAAAATAAAAAATAAAAAAACAATCCTCAACCGTACAGAGTGCGGTGGGTTCGATGTGCTATACTGCTATGTGATACAGTCCAGAAATTCTTCTGTTGAGCCGTTAATTGGGTCGTAGGTTTGTCGCTGAACATATGAAGAAAAACCAGGGGAAATTCAGTTCATCGAGTTAGGGCAGGATCGTTGCCGCAGTGGTAAGTGACTTGATTAGTACGTCAAAACCCAGCACAGCCATAAATTTACTCTACGAAAAGTGACTTGATTAGTACGTCAAAACCCAGCACAGCCATAAATTTACTCTACTCCGTAGTGAAGATTTCAGATTTCCCTAGAGCTCTGCAATTCTAAAAGCAGCTCAATTTCTAAACAGAGCCTCCTGTTTAAACTCTACAAATGTTCTACTATAAAAGTGCTAACGTGACGCGGCGAAGCCAGGGCCAATTTTGTGAAAGATGGAAATTATGGCTTCACTCAACTCCATTGAGGGTGTATAAGCAAAGGACACCTCTCTCTCTCTCTCTCTCTCTCTCTCTCTCTCTGAGGGAAGCCATTTGGCGCACTTTATTGATCTGCAAATATAGTTACATCGTTCACCAACGCTTCTAGGATACTCCTAGGGGGTTCATCGACCCAAATACAAGATAGTTTTGAGTCCATAGCTAGCCTAGCTATTCCATCCGCTACTTTATTTGTATCCCTATTACAATGATCTATGGAAATAGCAATAAACTCTTGCCGCAACTACATACATTCATCATAGACTGGAGCACTCGCTGTTGCAAACACTCTTGTCGCTGAATGTCTTTAACATGCTGTCCATTCTTTCATGGATCATGTGCAGTCTCGTTCAATTTCTTGTGTGTGGAACAAAACAAAAAAATGTTACCTTCTCCACGCAAATGACCAAGGGATTCCAGGTAGATCAACAGCAAGAACTCGAGACCAAGGGATTCAGGAACAACTCGCGGCGGATGATTCAGAGTATTTAGGATATGCATACAGTTCCATGATAACCACAACCTGTTGCAGGGCTCGACTTACATACTGCACCTCCACCGACTTTGGCCCAGCCCGCTATGCTTGATGCCTTGATCCATTTAAGCAGATGCGCCTGCTTCAATATACAAAATGAATTCGATCCAATCTCCCTCGAATATTGTGGAAATCTAATTTAAACCTTCTGATGCATGTTGTTAATGTGCAATTAGAACATGAATTATTTTTTTATTTGGATTTTTCCGGTGCATGTCTCGATGGCTAAATAAGACGTTGATGTTGATAAATCATTGTTTGCAGTTTGCATAGCGGGTTGCATGGTGTTTCATGTTGTGGTCTGCAAAGAGTTTTCTAGCGTACATCGATCCTCCATTTCATATTTAGTCCGCTTTTATGTTCTAGGAGATTACATAAGATTCAAACAATTCTAAGCAATTGGCAAAAACACATAGTAAAAAACTATCGATGGTTTCATATTTTTTTCCTATGTTAAAACAAAATTTCCATGGACATTATTCTAAGGTTAAATCAGATTTTGGTATTTTTCTAAAAAATGCATATTTTTTACTAGAAAAATATTTATATATTTTCTGAGAAAAAATCTATGGTTTTTGGGATAAGTTTACTTAACCCCCTACGCTATCATTAAATTATGATTTATTCACCCTCATAGCTGACACGTTATGTGTCAACGAGTCCAAAAGTCTGAATGTCCAGAATTAGACTTACGCAAGACAAGACGGACATCTTTCAATTTGTATCACATCGCTTGATCCATTCCGGTTCATTGCGGTGGTATGCAATGTAACTTTGGTACCGCACCGTTCAATCAAATATGACCCAAAAGTATAATACTGGGCTGCCCATCATGGGCCGGTAAGTAGTGATAACAGGCAAAGGGTCACCGCAAAAAAGCTCACGCTGAGTCATGCTCCTCTATCTCTTCCAAAAGTGTTTTTGCAAGGCTTGTTTGGATCCTAATTCATTACTTCCTCTGTCCCTGAAACTAAACATTGCCTAATAAAACTTTAGTAATTACTATATTTAATAATAACAGTAATACAGTAGAGAAAAGCGGCAGGGCCGTCGCCGCCGGGGAATAAAACCTCGTCGGGTTGGCACACTACTACACCACCCGCGTGCCGCGGTAACTGCCCTCGACTCCTCCAGTCCTCCTATTTATTCCACTAGGCCACGACACCACCGGATCGAGGCCCTCTTGCCGTCTTGCGTCGTCTGCCATCCACGCACAGCAGCCCCTGCTCTCGTTGGAGGCGGCGGCGGCCAGGGTACATTCGGCTGGTATGGCTTCCGGAGGCGTCGCCCACGCCCGCCTCGCCGAGGAGCGCAAGTCGTGGCGAAAGAGCCATCCTCACGTGCGCGCCATCATCATCTCTTATTGCTAGTCGATAGATCTATACGCTCCGTCGCAGATTTAAGGTTATTGGAGCGTTGGTGCGATGCTTGCTTGTCTTCTTTTCTCAGGGCTTTGTGGCCAAGCCGGCGACGCTGCCGGATGGCTCCGTCAACCTCATGCTCTGGAACTGCATCGTCCCTGGCAAGCAAGGCGTAAGCAAAACTCCCCCACCCTCCAGTAAAAGAAAACTAGGTTATTGATCGAGCATATATATATTTAGTTCATTCACGATGGTCTGAGAAGGTTTCAATCAAGAGTGTCGTCGTCTTTTTGGGTGATGACCCCCAATGTGTTGCTCTTAAATTTTTTTTTTCACTGGGCCGCGTGGACAATTAGTCACTTTAGATATGATTCTTCTGTTTTAATACGTATAAAATAACTGAAAAGACAACACAAACTTTTGCAACCTTCTTAAATAAAAAGAAAGTTTGTTATTAGGCGGCTATTCTGTTGGAAATAACAGCAATTTAGTGATACATAAATTAATTCCGACAATTAGGAAAATAACAACAGCTTGTTTCATGAGAAAACGATTGATCACTAGCACTACGATTCGAGACAAAATCATATCGTCTAGTGCTAGTAACAGAAGGAATACAAGAACGAAGAACAGGGAGAAAGTAGTCATCCTTACAGTTGGGATTGTCGAAGACGATGAAGCAGGCCGGGCGATGGAGATCAAAGAACGGCGGGCGGAAGGGAAGTAGACGTCCAAATGCGGCGATCGCGACGGCGCTTCCCAAAAACCTTATACGGCCCCTACCCCGTGCAGGGACACGAGGGGACGTAGGCTTCGGAGCCTGCTCTCCCGGCGGCGATGGCACGTCGACGGCGGGATGGGGAAGAACGGCGGCAGCACAGCACAAGTGGCACGGGAAGAGATGAATTCTCTGTATGAGGACGACGTCTCGCCCCCAGTTATATACACACGCGTTGCAGCTAATAAGGTAAGTAATTAGCCGCACAATCACAAAGACTGACGTGATTGTCCTTCTATTAATCAACTAATCAGTCAATCGAGCAATCACCATTAATGCGAGAATAATTGCTTGCCAAAAAATAAGGCAGCGCAATTTTTCCATGCATGCAAAAAAAAAAAATTCCGAGTGGCAAAAGGTAGCCGCGCACCCGCAAGGCGAGCCGGACCATTCACGCCAAGATGTCGTGCGCCCGCCCTTCGCCCCGCCCCGCCCGCCCGCCCCTGCCCGGCCCGGCCCGGCGAGGCGGCGGCAGCGAGCGCGCGTGTGGGCCTTCCTTTTCCTCTCTCACTAGCTTCAAATAAGTGGAGGTAGCTCACCTATTTAAGTTGGCCTCACTCCCCTTGAACTAGCAATGTGGGACTAAAGTTCCCCACCATACCATGCATGTGTGAGTGGGCCTTTGGGATTTATTTGGAATTATTATTTGGGCCAAGCCCAAATCTTTTAACAATCCCCCACCAGATCCCGAGAGGCACGCATCATTCTTCCCGTACCAAAGTACTTTGTTAATATACCAGCTATATTCGGTGGAGACCGATTAAGGTTGAACATCCACCTAGAGCAACAAGATAGACTCATCCACAACTGCACAATGGACTATGCCTTGAATTGACAGTTTGGTGTGAACAAGCTTCTCTTGAAGTCTTGACTGATACTAGGCTGCCATTTGCCTACCCCGCGAGTGGAGCGTATAAGTCATACTCCTATCTCACTTCATGAGCTTCTTAAAGAATTCCCAATTCTTATAAACTGCGCGACTAACAGTTGGGCTCACATAGGTGTGTTCTTACAAAAAAATACCTCTCAGAGGACAAGATCTTGCTATAAAGCCTTAGAACACATTAAGACTAAGTCAGCCTACCTTACGTAAATGAGAGTACTTTGCATCTCCAACGGAGTGGGAGTAACTTGAATTGTACTCTCCCGCTAACCGACGCTTTGTTCTTCCCAGTGTCCTAATTCACGGGATCTCCGATCACATAGGTTGGGTTACTACTGAGGTTAACTCACATGGGTCTCAACCCCATCTCCTTCGATGCATTGTCAATCACAGTACGTGATAATCCCTTAGTAAAGGGATCTGCCAGGTTCTTAGCTGTGTTTATATACTCCACAGCTATAACTCCGGAGCTTCTCAATTTCCTGACAGACTTAAGCCTACGCTTCACATGTTTGTTGGACTTCATATTATCCTGACTATTCTTCACTTTCGTAATAACTGTTTGATTATCACAATTTATAAGAATAGCAGGGATTGGTTTTTCAACCACAGGTAAGTCCATCAATAGTTCTCTTAACCATTCAAACACGTAGAAGTCGTATCCGTAGCTGCGAGCTCTGCCTCCATGGTAGATTTTGTAAGTATTGTCTGTTTACTAGATCTCCATGAAACAGCACCACCACCCAATGTAAATATATAGCCACTGGTGGCCTTCACTCAAATAGAATCTGAAATCCAATTTGAATCACTATATCCCTCAAGTACACCCGGTACCCTAAATAGTGAATTCCATAACTTGTTGTACCCTTCGTAGCGCATTACTCGATCAATCCCACGCCAATGATCATCTCCCTGGATTAGAGGAGAATCTACTCAACTTGCTTACAGCAAATGAGATATCAGGACGAGTTGCGCTAGCTAGATACATTAGAGATCCGATAATTTGGGAGTATCTCAGATGATCCTTTCCTAGCCTCTTGTTCTTTCGAAGTATCAAACTAGGATCATAGGGTGTTGGAGAAGGCTTGCTATCCGTATAGCCAAAGCGACTCAATACCTTCTCCACATAATGGGACTGTAAAAGAGTAATCCCATTCTCACCCTTTCTCAATTTAATATTAAGGATCACATCTAGCTTCACCCAAATCTTTCATGTCAAAATTTTGGGATAAGAATGATTTTACATCATTTATCTCATCGATACTGGTCCCAAAAATCAGTATGTCGTCAACATACAAGCATAGGATTACTCCTTTACCCCCACCATAGCGATAGTACACACAAGTGTCGGCTTCATTCACCGTGAACCCAGCAGATGTTAAAGTCTTATCGAACTTCTCATGCCACTGCTTGGGTGCTTGTTTTAAACCGTACAAGGATTTAAGTAACCTGCATACTTTGCCCTCTTGTCCTTGTGCTATAAATCCATCTGGCTGATCCATATAAATTTCTTCCTCTAACTCTCCATTAAGGAAAGCCGTCTTCACATCCATCTGGTGGACAAGAAGACCATGGGAAGCAGCTAAGGATAATAGCACTCGGATTGTAGTCATTCTGGCAACCGGTGAGTAGGTATCAAAGAAATCCTCGCCTTCCTTTTGTGTATAACCTTTCGCAACAAGCCTTGCCTTGTACTTTTCAATCGTACCATCGGGCCTAAGCTTCTTCTTAAATACCCATTTGCAGCCCAACCGGCTTGCAACCCACTGGGTCTGTCTGTTACTTCCCATGTACCATTTGCGGTGATGGAGTCCATCTCACTACGGACTGCATCCTTCCAATATTCCGCATCGTGATGCATATGCTTCTCGCAATGGTAGTAGGAGTGTCATCTATGAGGTACACAAGGAAGTCTTCACCAAAAGATTTTACAATCCTTTGTCTCTTACTCCTTCTAGGAGCTACAACACTGTCATCCTCTTCATTACCATGTGAGTTTATTATTGGCTCAATTATAGGCGTAGGTTCAGGAATAAATTCACTTGACGAACTAGGCAAAGAATAAGTGTCTTTCATCGGGAATATATTCTCAAAGAAAGTAACATCCCGTGACTCCAAAAAGTGAATCAACCAAAATATCAGGCGTTTCTGATTTTATTACTAAGAACTTATAAGCCGTCTTTGTGGTGCGCATATCCTAACGTAATACAATCAATCAAGCTTTTCGGTCCGAGCTTGCGCTTCTTGTTAATTGGTACGCTAACCATGGCCAAACAGCCCCACGTGCGCAAATAATGGAGTGATGGTTTTCTTCCTTTCCATCCTTCATACGGAGTCACATCACTTTTTTTTAGTGGGAACTCTATTCGAATGTGACACGCAAAAAAAAACAGCTTCCCCCACCATGCCTTTGCCATACCGGACGTTCCTAACATGGCATTCACCAAGTCCATTAACGTCCGATTCTTTCTTTCGGCAACTCCATTGGATTGAGGTGAGTATGGTGCTGTTCGCTCATGAATTATTCCATTCTCCGAACGAGAAAAGATCAAACTCATTGGAAAAATACTCTCCACCGCGATCAGACCTAACACGTTTTATTTTCTTTTCCAATTGATTCTCTACCTCAGCTTTATAAGTCTTAAAACACTCTAACGCCTCATCTTTCGTTTTTAGAAGAAACACATAACAATATTTTGTAGCATCATCAATTAAAGTCATAAAATATCTTTTTCCTCCTTTTGTCAAAACACCATTCATCTCACAAATATCGAGAATGTATGAGTTCTAATAATGTCGTATGCCTCTCGTCTACTGCCTTGTGTGTGAGGCTTACGAGGTTGCTTTGCTTGCACACACGCTTGACATTTAGAACCTTTGACAGTAGAAAAATTTGGAATTAAACTCATACTGGATAGTCGTGACATACAACCAAAATTAATGTGACACAAACGAGAATGCCATATATCAGCCACAGAATTGTTTGGATCACACATATGGTTCACAACTTTATTACAGAAATCGGAAAGTGAAAAGCGGAACAAGCCTCCGCTATCGTAGCCTTTGCCAATGAATTGGCCATACCTCGAAATGACTACTTTATTCGACTCAAACACCAGCTTGAATCCATCTCGACATAAGAGGGATCCACTAACGAGGTTCTTCTTTATTGAGGGGGCATGCTGCACGTTCTTGAGCCGCACGATCTTTCCCGAAGTGAACTTCAGATCGACCGAACCAACACCAAGAACAGTAGCATGCGAGCCGTTTCCCATCATGACGGTTGAACCTCGTGCGTCCTGGTAAGATGAAAACATAGAGATATCAGTACAAACATGAATATTGGCACCTGTATCTATCCACCAATCATTAGATTGACATACAGAAAAAACACTTGGTAAATTACCATACCCAGATCCGCTAGGATCGCCAATAGTCACGTTAGCAGACTTCTGCCCTGGCTGATTCTTCTTGCCCTTGCGGTTCTTGCACTTCTTGGCGAAGTGTCCATTTTCACCGCAAACGAAGCAAACCACCTCGTCCATGTTCATCTTCTTCTTCTTGAATTGAGTAGTCTGATTAGCCTTGTGCTTGTTCTTTCCAGCATGCTGCATCACATTGGCACTGGACTGCCCTTCGGGTGCTCTAGGTGGAGCATCCTTTGCCCGAGCTTTCTCTTCAACATCAAGACCAGCCAACAAATCTTCAACGGAGATTTTCTGTCTTTTTTATGTTTCGTAGCCGTGGCAAAGTTCCTCCATGATGAAGGTAACTTGGCAATAATGCCTCCCCGCCACAAACTTATCGGGCAAATTATGTCCAAGCTGTTCGAGTTCTCTCACAATGAGTTGGAACTCATGAGCCTGCTCCACGACCGAACGGTTATCAACCATTTTGAAGTCGTGGTACTGCTCCATCATCACATACAGCTCGCGCCCAAAGATCCGAGGCCGAGAACTTATGTTCAAGCGCCTCCCATAGTTCAAGAAGACTTTTGATGTTCATGTAAACATCACACACCGGGTCGATTGTAACGCTAAGAACGCATCCGACGAAAATCGTCGTAGCCGCGGTAAACTCCCGCACCTCTTTCTCGATCCGAGAGGTAGTGCGGGAGGATTACTCACGACCCAAAACACGCCCATAGCGAGAGAGCCATAATCTGCGCTCTCGTCACGCCATCTCTTAAAGTTCACACCAAAGAACTTTTCCTCCTGGTTTCATCGCATCGAGAAAATCCAGCCATCACTAAATGCCTATAAGGTTTTTGGATTGTTGGAAATAACAGCAATTTAGTGATACATAAATTAATTCCGACAATTAGGAAAATAACAACAGCTTGTTTCATGAGAAAACGATTGATCACTAGCACTACGATTCGAGACAAAAAATCATATCGCCTAGTGCTAGTAAATGTAAGGAATACAAGAACGAAGAAAACAGGGAGAAAGTAGTCATCCTTACAATGGGATTGTCGAAGACGATGAAGCAGGCCGGCGATGGAGATCAAAGAACGGCGGCGGAAGGGAAGTAGACGTCCAGCGAAAGCGATCGCGACGGCGCTTCCCAAAAACCTTATACGGCCCCTACCCCGTGCGGGGACACGAGGGGACGTAGGCTTCGAGCTCGCTCTCCCGGCGGCGATGGCACGTCGGCGGGCGGGATGGGGAAGAACGGCGGCAAAGACAAAGACAAGTGGCACGGGAAGAGATGAATTCTTTTGTATGAGGACGACGTCTCGCCCCGATTATATACACACGCGTTGCAGCTAATAAAGTAAGTAATTAGCCGCACAATCACAAGATTGACGTGATTGTCCTTCTATTAATCAACTAATCAGGTCAATCGAGCAATCACCATTAATGCGAGAATAATTGCTTGCCAAAAATAAGGCAGCGCAATTTTCTCCATGCATGCAAAAAAAATTCCGAGTGGCAAAAGGTAGCCGCGCACCCGCAAGGCCGGCCCGGACCATTCACGCGCATAAATGCGCCCGCGCCCGCCCGCCCCGCCCGCCCCGCCCGGCCCGGCCCGGCGAGGCGAAGCGAGCGCGTGTGGGCCTTCCTTTTTCCTCTCTCACTAGCTTCAAATAAGTGGAGGTAGCTCACCTATTTAAGTTGGCCTCACTCCCCTTGAACTAGCAATGTGGGACTAAAGTTCCCCACCATACCATGCATGTGTGAGTGGGCCTTTGGGATTTATTTGGAATTATTATTTGGGCCAAGCCCAAATCTTTTAACAATCCCCCACCGGATCCCAGAGGCACGCATCATTCTTCCCGTACCAAAGTACTCGTTAATATACCAGCCTATTCAATGGAGACCGATTAAGGTTGAACATCCACCTAGAGCAACAAGATAGACTCATCCACAACTGCACAATGGACTATGCCTTGAATTGACAGTTTGGTGTGAACAAGCTTCTCTTGAAGTCTTGACTGATACTAGGCTGCCATTTGCCTACCCCGCGAGTGGAGCGTATAAGTCATACTCCTATCTCACTTCATGAGCTTCTTAAAGAATTCCCAATTCTTATAAACTGCGACTAACAGTTGGGCTCACATAGGTGTGTTCTTACAAAAATACCTTGTAGGACAGTATCTTGCTATAAAGCCTTAGAACACATTAAGACTAAGTCAGCCTACCTTACAGAAATGAGAGTACTGCATCTCCAACGGAGTGGGAGTAACTTGAATTGTACTCTCCCGCTAACCGACAGCTTGTTCTTCCTAGGTCCTAATTCACGGGATCTCCGATCACATAGGTTGGGTTACTACTGAGGTTAACTCACATGGGTCTCAACCCCATCTCCTTCGATGCATTGTCAATCACAGTACGTGATAATCCCTTAGTAAAGGGATCTGCCAGGTTCTTAGCTGTGTTTATATACTCCACAGCTATAACTCCGGAGCTTCTCAATTTCCTGACAGACTTAAGCCTACGCTTCACATGTTTGTTGGACTTCATATTATCCTGACTATTCTTCACTTTCGTAATAACTGTTTGATTATCACAATTTATAAGAATAGCGGGGATTGGTTTTTCAACCACAGGTAAGTCCATCAATAGTTCTCTTAACCATTCAAACACGTAGAAGTCGTATCCGTAGCCGCGAGCTCTGCCTCCATGGTAGATTTTGTAAGTATTGTCTGTTTACTAGATCTCCATGAAACAGCACCACCACCCAATGTAAATATATAGCCACTGGTGGCCTTCAGCTCAGCAGAATCTGAAATCCAATTTGAATCACTATATCCCTCAAGTACACCTGGGTACCCTAAATAGTGAATTCCATAACTTGTTGTACCCTTCAGGTAGCGCATTACTCGATCAATCCCACGCCAATGATCATCTCCCGGATTAGAGGAGAATCTACTCAACTTGCTTACAAAGAAATGAGATATCGGGGACGAGTTGCGCTAGCTAGATACATTAGAGATCCGATAATTTGGGAGTATCTCGATGATCCTTTCCTAGCCTTTTGTTCTTTCGAAGTATCAAACCAGGATCATAGGGTGTTGGAGAAGGCTTGCTATCCGTATAGCCAAAGCGACTCAATACCTTCTCCACATAATGGGACTGTAAAAGAGTAATCCCATTCTCACCCTTTCTCAATTTAATATTAAGGATCACATCAGCTTCACCCAAATCTTTCATGTCAAAATTTTGGGATAAGAATGATTTTACATCATTTATCTCATCGATCTTGGTCCCAAAAATCAGTATGTCGTCAACATACAAGCATAGGATTACTCCTTTACCCCCACCATAGCGATAGTACACACAAGTGTCGGCTTCATTCACCGTGAAACCCAAAGGATGTTAAAGTCTTATCGAACTTCTCATGCCACCGCTTGGGTGCTTGTTTTAAACCGCACAAGGATTTAAGTAACCTGCATACTTTGCCCTCTTGTCCTTGTGCTATAAATCCATCCGGGGTGATCCATATAAATTTCTTCCTCTAACTCTCCATTAAGGAAAGCCGTCTTCACATCCATCTGGTGGACAAGAAGACCATGGGAAGCAGCTAAGGATAATAGCACTCGGATTGTAGTCATTCTGGCAACTGGTGAGTAGGTATCAAAGAAATCCTCGCCTTCCTTTTGTGTATAACCTTTCGCAACAAGCCTTGCCTTGTACTTTTCAATCGTACCATCAGGCCTAAGCTTCTTCTTAAATACCCATTTGCAGCCAACTGGCTTGCAACCCACAGGTCTGTCTGTTACTTCCCATGTACCATTTGCGGTGATGGAGTCCATCTCACTACGGACTGCATCCTTCCAATATTCCGCATCGGGTGATGCATATGCTTCAATGGTAGTAGGAGTGTCATCTATGAGGTACACAAAGTGAAGTCTTCACCAAAAGATTTTACAATCCTTTGTCTCTTACTCCTTCTAGGAGCTACAACACTTTCATCCTCTTTCATTACCATGTGAGTTTATTATTGGCTCAATTATAGGCGTAGGTTCGGGGAATAAATTCACTTGACGAACTAGGCAAAGAATAAGTGTCTTTCATCGGGAATATATTCTCAAAGAAAGTAACATCCCGTGACTCCAAAAGTGAATCAACCAAAATATCAGGCGTTTCTGATTTTATTACTAAGAACTTATAAGCCGTCTTTGTGGTGCGCATATCCTAACGTAATACAATCAATCTGTTTTTCGGTCCGAGCTTGCGCTTCTTGTTAATTGGTACGCTAACCATGGCCAAACAGCCCCACGTGCGCAAATAATGGAGTGATGGTTTTTCTTCCTTTCCATCCTTCATACGGAGTCACATCACTTTTTTTTAGTGGGAACTCTATTCGAGAATGTGACACGCAAATCAAAACAGCTTCCCCCCACCATGCCTTTGCCATACCGGACGTTCCTAACATGGCATTCACCAAGTCCATTAACGTCCGATTCTTTCTTTCGGCAACTCCATTGGATTGAGGTGAGTATGGTGCTGTTCGCTCATGAATTATTCCATTCTCCGAACGAGAAAAGATCAAACTCATTGGAAAAATACTCTCCACCGCGATCGGACCTAACACGTTTTATTTTCTTTTCCAATTGATTCTCTACCTCAGCTTTATAAGTCTTAAAACACTCTAACGCCTCATCTTTCGTTTTTAGAAGAAACACATAACAATATTTTGTAGCATCATCAATTAAAGTCATAAAATATCTTTTTCCTCCTTTTGTCAAAACACCATTCATCTCACAAATATCAGAATGTATGAGTTCTAATAATGTCGTATGCCTCTCGTCTACTGCCTTGTGAGGCTTACGAGGTTGCTTTGCTTGCACACACGCTTGACATTTAGAACCTTTGACAAGAGAAAAAATTTGGAATTAAACTCATACTTTGGATAGTCGTGACATACAACCAAAATTAATGTGACACAAACGAGAATGCCATATATCAGCCACAGAATTGTTTGGATCACACATATGGTTCACAACTTTATTACAGAAATCGGAAAGTGAAAAGCGGAACAAGCCTCCGCTATCGTAGCCTTTGCCAATGAATTGGCCATACCTCGAAATGACTACTTTATTCGACTCAAACACCAGCTTGAATCCATCTCGACATAAGAGGGATCCACTAACGAGGTTCTTCTTTATTGAGGGGGCATGCTTTGCACGTTCTTGAGCCGCACGATCTTTCCCGAAGTGAACTTCGGATCGACCGAACCAACACCAAGAACAAGTAGCATGCGAGCCGTTTCCCATCATGACGGTTGAACCTCGTGCGTCCCCGGTAAGATGAAAACATAGAGATATCAGTACAAACATGAATATTGGCACCTGTATCTATCCACCAATCATTAGATTGACATACGTAAAAAAACACTTGGTAAATTACCATACCCGATCCGCTAGGATCGCCAATAGTCACGTTAGCGGACTTACGCCTGGCCGATTCTTCTTGCCCTTGCGGTTCTTGCACTTCTTGGCGAAGTGTCCATTTTCACCGCAAACGAAGCAAACCACCTCGTCCATGTTCATCTTCTTCTTCTTGAATTGAGTAGTCCGATTAGCCTTGTGCTTGTTCTTTCCAAATCTGCCGCATCACATTGGCATTGGGACGCCCTTCGGTGCTCTAGGTGGAGCATCCTTTGCCCGAGCTTTCTCTTCAACATCAAGACCAGCCAACAAATCTTCAACGGAGATTTTTACGTCTTTATGTTTCGTAGCCGTGGCAAAGTTCCTCCATGATGAAGGTAACTTGGCAATAATGCCTCCCCGCCACAAACTTATCGGGCAAATTATGTCCAAGCTGTTCGAAGTTCTCTCACAATGAGTTGGAACTCATGAGCCTGTTCCACGACCGAACGGTTATCAACCATTTTGAAGTCGTGGTACTGCTCCCATCACATACGACTTCGCGCCCGGATCCGAGGCCGAGAACTTATGTTCAAGCGCCTCCCATAGTTCAAAGAAACTTTTGATGTTCATGTAAACATCACACGGCGGGTCGACGTAACGCTAAGAACGCATCCGACGACAATCGTCGTAGCCGCTGTAAACTCCTGCACCTCTTTCTCGGATCCGAGAGGTAGTGCGGGAGGATTACTCACGACCCAAAACACGCCCATAGCGAGAGAGCCATAATCTGCGCTCTGCGCCATCTCTTAAAGTTCACACCCGGTGAACTTTTCCTGTTTCATCGCATCGTAAAATCCAGCCATCACTAAATGCCTATAAGGTTTTTGGATTGTTGGAAATAACAGCAATTTAGTGATACATAAATTAATTCCGACAATTAGGAAAATAACAACAGCTTGTTTCATGAGAAAACGATTGATCACTAGCACTACGATTCGAGACAAAATCATATCGTCTAGTGCTAGTAAATGTAAGAATACAAGAACGAAGAACGGGGGAGAAAGTAGTCATCCTTACGGTGGGATTGTCGAAGACGATGAAGCAGCCGGCGATGGAGATCAAAGAACGGCGGCGGAAGGGAAGTAGACGTCCCAAATGAAGCGGTCGCGGCGGCGCGCTTCCCAAAAACCTTATACGGCCCCTACCCCGTGCGGGGACACGAGGGGACGTAGGCTTCGAGCCTGCTCTCCCGGCGGCGATGGCACGTCGGCGGCGGGATGGGGAAGAACGGCGGCAAAGACAGCACAAGTGGCACGGGAAGAGATGAATTCTACGTATGAGGACGACGTCTCGCCCCCGTTATATACACACGTTGCAGCTAATAAAGTAAGTAATTAGCCGCACAATCACAAAGCACTGCGTGATTGTCCTTCTATTAATCAACTAATCAGTCAATCGAGCAATCACCATTAATGCGAGAATAATTGCTTGCCAAAAATAAGGCAGCGCAATTTTCTCCATGCATGCAAAAAAAAAAAAATCAGTGGCAAAAGGTAGCCGCGCACCGCAAGGCGAGCCGGACCATTCACGCGCATGTCGTGCGCCCGCGCCCGCCCGCCCCGCCCGCCCCGGCGAGGCGGCGGCGAGCGGCGTGTGGGCCTTCCTTTTCCTCTCTCTCACTAGCTTCAAATAAGTGGAGGTAGCTCACCTATTTAAGTTGGCCTCACTCCCCTTGAACTAGCAATGTGGGACTAAAGTCCCCCACCATACCATGCATGTGTGAGTGGGCCTTTGGGATTTATTTGGAATTATTATTTGGGCCAAGCCCAAATCTTTTAACATATTCTAATCGATTGTTTCATACTGCATGCCTCTCCAAACGTGATATTTGCAATCTAAGTTTTAGAAGTTTGACTCAACCTTATCTGGAATGTCTAGTATTTGCATATCGAAGGAACGAAGTAGTTTCTTAGATTTTGAATCCAGTTGTTTTTTTTAAAAAAAAAAAGTTGAAGATACTACTAGCTCAATCTCTCCTGAAATATCCTGCCCCATGTCATCTTTTATCCTAGTTGGACATCTAACTGAATTAAGGCAATAGGCAATGAGTATTATGGTGTTGTTTCTTATAAATCAAAAGTCAGTTTGTATGAATTATGTCTATGACAGTTATTCCAAAACTCATGCAGTTTTCAAAAGTTCTTTTTCGTGCTCAAGCTATATTATAGTACTTCCATCTCCTTCTTTAATTACTTGATATCTTAGTAAAATATGTCCCACACTAGTAACCTCATCGGAGTCAACCCTTAACTATCTCAATACCTTATATTAAGGTGGATTGGCATGCAACCAAACAAGCACTTGTTTAGAACGAAAGAGAGTTACACAACAGGAAATGTAGACACGTAGGAAATGCTTGCAAGGTGTACTTTTAGATTTTAGCCACCATAGATTTGCTGTCCTTTTCCTATCTTGTTGAACAACATTTCATAATTATGTCTAACATGCAGACCGATTGGGAGGGTGGATATTTCCCATTGACTTTGCATTTTAGTGAAGATTACCCAAGTAGGCCTCCCGACTGCAAGTTTCCTGCGGGTTTCTTCCATGTCAATGTCTACAACACTGGTTCAGTATGCTTGTCGATTCTTGGTGACGTAAGCTTCAATTGGGGCTTTCTTTACAGGATGATATCGGTTGCATGTCATACAGAAAACATCACTTGGCCATAATTTTTCTAAAACCTATTTCTTTCAGGCATGGAAGCCTTCTATCACAGTTCGGCAAATTCTAATTGGCATTCAGGACCTTCTCGACAATCCAAATCCAGCCTCTGCAGCGCAGAATTTATGCTACGTGCTCTTTACACAGGTTTTTATATTTAAAACTTGCAGTAGGAAGTTAAAATATAGTATGAAATTTTTCATCCGTACAATTACAATTCACTCAGGCTCTTACCATTGCATTTTCTTGTGTGCCATTCATTTTCGCATGCAGAATACGCCGGAGTATAAGAATCGTGTTCGTCAACAGGCCAAGCGTTACCCTTCACTTGTGTAACGTCGGACCATCTGGCACCAACCAGTTCCTCACTTCATCGGAATTCGGACACTGTCAAGATTGTGCTAGCTTATATTATTCATCATTTCAGTAGGCTTGTTGGAACTGTTAAGATGCATTTCAGTGGCCTGTCGTAGCTTCTGTTCTATATTAGTGTTCACATTTTTATAACTGGCTGTCCCGGATTCCGTTACCAGCGTAAGGAGCAAATGCTGAAAGCAACTTTGTTTGCAATTGAAGCTGAACAATAAGGTTAGAAAATATGGTACGAGTAGCGAAGACAAGCATCAGCATGATGCCGAAAAAATAAAAACAATCGACCGAACAGAGTGCGGTGGGTTCGACCGATGTGCTATACCGCTGTGTGATACAGTCCAGAAGTACTTCTGTTAAGCCGTTAATTGGGTCGTAGGTTTGTCGCTGAACATATATGAACATATATGAATAAAAATAAAAACTAGGGGATACATTCAGTTCATCGAGTCAGGGCACGATCGTTGCTAGAGCTGGGACTTGGGCCGTGCCGTGCCGGCCCGGCCCGGCCCTCTTGTGCTTCGTGCCGCTTTAGGTCGTGTCCTTTAGGCACGCGAGGCACGTCGTGCCGGGCCGATACGGCACGGTAAATTTTTTTTCTTGGCCCAAGCACGGCCCGAGGCACGCCGGCACGCGTTTGGGTCGTGCTGGCCCAAGCACGGCCCTCAAAATATCTCTGTTTAATTTTGTTTTCCACTCATGATATAAATAAATATATATCTGGTGTGTATAATTTTTGTGAAAGTTAAATGATTTTTGTAATCTATTTAATAATTAGATGAGAGGTAGTATAGTAAATATCAAGAAACTGTATTGTAGAGTTGTAGATGTGTATACGTGCTATTTTCGTGCCGTGCCGGCCCAAGCACGGCCCAAAATACGGGCCGGGCCATATAGCCCGCCGTGCCGATATCCTAAGCACGGCACGGCCCTCATATTCGTGCCGTGCCGTGCTTCGGGTCGTGCCAAAAGATCGTGCCGTGACCCGCCCTCAAATGGCACGGCCCAAGTCCCAGCTCTAATCGTTGCCACAGTTGTCCACGTGACTTCATTGGTACGTCAAAACCCAGCACAGCTAAATTACTCTACTCCGGTAGGGAGCTCTGCAATTATAAAAGTAGCTCATTTCTAAAAGAAACACTTCAAGGAGCTCAAATAAAAATATTTGCAAACCATTAAAATATATCTCAAAAATACTCCTATAAACTTTTCACAACAAAAACACTAGATTTTAAAAAAAAACATTTCAGTCTGATAAATGTCCTTCTATAAACTTTTCACAACAAAAACACTAGATACAACCAACATGAATGCATTCATGCAAGTTACATATCGTGTTTTTGTTATGGATAATTTTTAAATGTGTTTAGACATTGATTAAAATGTTTTGAAAATTTCTAGATATTCTTCTAGAAGCTTCTAGATTTATTTTTCACAAGCTCTAATATTGTATTTGGATCTCTCAATCTAGATTTTTCTCAAAATCTTAATGACCATAGAGATGTATTTTGTAGTTTAAAAACCTTACTCAAATGTTTATTAGAATTTTTTATTACAAATGACTAACCACCTTGAAACCACCTCTAACCAAAACATAGGGTTAATTTAAATGGTTCTTAAAATTAAAAGATGCAGTTTACTTGGTTTTGAAGTTTGAGAAAATAACCTATAATATGATAATAATAATAATTAAAAAGATAAAAAAAATGACCTTCTCTTTAGTTTATTTACTCCTGAAAAATATAGAGACAGAGAACTTGGGCTGGTAAGGGCGTCTCCAACAACCTTCGCAAATCGCCAGCTGATATAAAACCAAGGAATAATTAAGAAATAAAAGCAGGTAGTGGTAAAACATATCAAAGACTGAAGTTTTTTTTGAGAAACGTGCAAGCTAAGCTCTCCGTTCATTGCTAGCGTGGTGAGATAATAAGATTTCCATTTTTATTTCTTCTTGATTGGACAAACACACCTTCTTAGCGAGTTGTTCCACCATTGGGACGTGCTGAACACCCAAGCCCACGACAAGAGGAGAAAAACTTACCTCGGGCTTGAACCACCAACTGCATATGTCATCATGTCCTAAACCCACCGCGAGCCGAACTAGAGCGGCTAGTGAGCCACTCGATCCCAAATTCCACCAAATTCCCAATTTCCCACCACTACTCTTGCACGATTTCCCAAAAGGATAGGCACAGTGCGCCAGACCCCAGGCTCGTCGGATGGCATCCGGAGGCACTGCCCACGGTCGCCTCGCCGAGGAGGCAAGACGTGGCGCAAAAGCCACCCCCACGTGCGTGCGCGCCATCATCCTCGCCGAGTCTTCTTACTGCTAGTATAGTAGATCCTCGCTCCATCGTTGTTGTTTTAAGATTGGGGCGCTGATGCGATGGTTGCTTGCTTCCTTCTTTTAGGGCTTCGTGGCCAAGCCGGCGACGCTACCTGATGAATTTGTCAACCTCATGCTATTGCAAGAAGGCGTAAGCCACATCGATCTTCTTATAAGGCTCATGTGCTGCAGTGTGTTTGGCAGTTGGCACAGGTCCTTTTCTTCAGTTTTGAATGTGTCTACCTTTTGTTCAACCTAAAAAAATATAAACCAGTTTATTCAAAGAAAGGGAATATAGAGAATATATCTATGCTTTTATACTATATTATAAGACAACGAAGAAGTAGAAGGAGGTGAGGAGGAAGAGGAGAAGAAAACTCTGAAAAATAACAATGAAAGATTTGTAGATTTGGTTGTACGACGTTCAAATATTTATTTTGAAGGTTTTGAGTATAAGGATATATTCTAAAGGTTACTGGACAAGAATGCAAACAAGGGAGAAGAAGGGTGGGAGAGAAAGATGGTAAGAGGGTGGCAAGACATTCCTGTTGGAGTTCCAGCAGTTGAGTAGATGTACATGGCCTTGAGGGACATTGAAGAGTGCTTCAGGAATGGAAGAATTAATTGGGGTGTTCGACTGGTCATATAAACTGGCTGATAAGACGGACTGATTTGCTGAGAGAAAAATAGTGTTTAAATGGTTGATAAGACAAGCGAACAAGGCGATCCATTTAAGAATGCTATTCTCACTGCAGTAATTGTCGTTTGCAAGGGGCTGCGCTTTCAGAAACTGCATAAGTTCACCGCCTACAGCTTTCGGTAGTGATATTTCTATGTTGGTACAAACAGGCCAATTCCTAATGATGAAGCAAAACACCATTTTTCACAACTAGATTTCTACTCTCAAATGATATGCATTGATCAATTCAATAAACATGAAGAATTTCATATCTTTGACACATTCCCCTCGCTTGTTGAATTTGTTGGGCTATTGCTGTTGTTCTAGCCTGGCGGAGCCATAATTGGGAAAAATTCAGTGAAGGACGAAGGCTTGCTTGTCTCACTCTCTCCTTCTCAAGACACTTAATGGGGGCTTTTATAGGTGGCCGGATAGCCCTATGTGAATCACAGTGACGCTTCTACCCTTCTTGGCAAGGGAATCCGTTCCTCTCACTGGAGGGGATTCACGGGGGTATTTCCGTCCGAACCTTAGGGCTGAGTTGTCCGTCCTCAACCACCCTAGGGCTCCTTGCAGTCCCCCCCCAAAGCGTGGTACTCAGTGGACCAGAGGGGGTCCGACCAATGTGTGCATGCCCACTCGCCATGAGCCTTGATGAAAAGATCTTCGTAATGGCGAAAACACTTTTGCCACTACGATAACCTCGTGTTATCTGTGGCTTTGGTGTAGGGGTTGAATTTCTGCACATCCAAGCCGGGGATATGTTCGTCAAGGCACGGTACTCTTCGTTGATACCGTAAATCGATGGTGGTGACAGCTGGGCGAAGAACATATTGTCCTGGCGAAATACTCTTCGCCCCGAGGACACGTTGGCCGAGCGTCCGACGCCTAAGGGGCCTAGGGCGATGGCCTCCCCCAACAGTTGCTAAGGATCGTAGACAGATAAGAAGAACTAGAAGGCTGCTGGAACTGAAGGCCATCGGCACTGTGCAGAACAGTGATGATGCGGTGCATAGAAACACAATTTTGAAGCTGTTGTTGCAGTGGTATGTGATCTAACATCCCATATGACCTCATGTTGCTGCATAATCTGTGATTGACATGTGGCTCTAGTGATAGCAATTATGAATTGCTAGTAATAAATATTCCTTACCTGTACATTTTATTGCTATTTGGTAGCATAATTAGTTGACCCATATTTTTGTGGGATCCTCGGGTCAGCTAGATGAAGCAAACGAAGAAATGGAACCAATGGAGTGTCATGAATTGGTTGAACAAGTCCTCTGTCACAGTGCACGGTCAATGTGATTTGTGTTCTCGTTACTCATGCAGGGCCTCCTTTCACTGTGTTGTGAGATGCGATATAAAGTGTTTTGGCAGCTTGACCTTTTACTTAATGTGCATCGATATGATGGTTGTTCTTATGTTTGAGACACCAATGCCAAGTCGTTGGGTGTTGAAAATGGAAAAGGTTGTGTAAAATCATGATTTGCCAAGTTAATTTGTGCAGATCGCAACAAGTTTCTCGTGCTGACATCACACCGATGCTTTCTAGCAGGTGGGTTGGTTTGTGGATGTTTATATATATAGACGTCAATGCATGACTTTTTTCCTGAACCATGCAACGCGATGATAAGCTAGGCTGGCCTGCCAAAAGCCATGGAGCTATTTTCCTCGGCGTACAGCTCAATCCTCGACGATGGTGGGCTGGTGGCAGCAGCAATCCCGCGCCGACGAAGACACGGGGATCTACTCGCTCGCTCCGGTGCCGAGGAATATGGTGAAGGACCAGCGACGGTCGGAGATTTGGCGAGTAGCTGGCGGTGGCGGATGGAGATTTGGCGAAGCAGCTAGTGGCAGCGCATGAGACTTGGCGAGCAGCCGGCGACGGCGGACGAACCGTGATTGTTGGGGGCCTCTCCCCTTTCTTTGTTTTTTTAAGGGTTGTGCCTCCGCCCGGACGTCCGGAACGGATGGGCGTCCGGACGGCCGCAACCCCCGTGCCCGCCTCCCACCTCGCAACACCTGCACCAGCCTCCCGCCTCACAACACCCCGCCGAGCACCCCCCCCCCCCCCGCACCCTCGAGTCTCCACGCGCAAAGCTCGCCTCGCTCCTCCCCGCACTTCTCGTGCAAGCGCTCGTCTTCCTTCGATCCCCGCCATCCCCCACGAGCACGAGATCCATCACTAAAACCTTGCTCCCTATGAGCATGGGATCTGGCCCCCGCCCCCAACCTCGACTCCTACGAGCACGGGATTTGCCTCTAATCTCGGCGGATCCAGTACATCCACCCCCACCAGCTCACCCCCATAGCCACACCTCCCCAATCTCTTTTCCGTTGCAACACAATACGCATGATACTCCAACAACAGTAAACATGCAGTTTCAACAAAAGGTTGAAGCAGCTGAAACACCATGAAACATATACACTGCAATAACAAAAATAGAGACAAAATAGCTCCAACATTGGAGTGAAGAAGTTGAACCACCATGAACATATTATTGCAACAAAAAAAAAAAGAACAAAATAGATAGCTTGAAACATTGAATGAAGATTGATGAAACACCATGAACGTAGTGCTTTGCAACAACACCTGAGCAGGTTGCTTGCTCTAGCAACACGCAACCTCTACCGCAACATGCGCATTGAAAAGAACCGAAAAGAACATCTCGAAAATCGATGCATCGCAACAACGACCGAAACCTACCGCAACATCCGCATGAACCATTGCAACAACGGTGAGATCTGAACCCGAGAGCTCCCTGGAACCCTAGTCTACTGTAACATCACCTAAAAACGTACTGCAACTTCCAGAGAACACCATTGCAACATGCGCGAGAGCTGAACTCGAGATCTCGTAGGAAACCTAGCCACCACCAGAAAACCTTTAGATCCAGGGGAGGAGAAGGAGAAGCACGAGGAGTTGAGGGCCAGATCCATAGGAGGAGGGGGGAGGAGAGCTCAGATCCAAATCGTCCAGAGAAGGAAGAGGGAGGCCTCAGATTGAGATTCCTCCCACCTACCTCGTCCAAGCCGTGCCATCATCTCTCACTCTGGTTGCATGGAGGCAAGAGAGTGAGGGAGAGAGAGCAGGGAGGGAGGGAGCACGCTCTCCTTGCCAGCCGCCGCTGTCGCGCCCTACTCCGAGTTAGGGAGGGAAGGGAGGGAGGAAGAAGGAAGAAGAGAGGGAGGAAGAAAGCAGGAAGCGCGATGGGAAATGGGGGAGTGGGTCACGGGGGAAAGGCACGGGTGAGTGAGTCACGGGGAGCGCTGGGTGATGGGCGGTGGGGCGGCATAATTGGTGCCACGTCCGGAAGCGGTCAAAAGAGCCTGATGTTAGAGTGACATCATTACCGTTTTTTTAATATTCTCGTCACCTGCTGCGTTGGATTGGGCCATAGACACCTATTGGGCCGGAGCGAGAGAGGCAAAGGGAAAAAAGATAACCATTTGAAGCGCGTGGACGTCTGGACGTTCGATCTGAGTGGACGGTGATCCTTCCTATATGCAGTTGTGAAGCCAACTGTCGAGGATCTTGTTCCAAAATTTCAGAGCGCAATTCAAAAAAAAAAAAAAAATCAGAGCGCAGGGCTAGGGCCGAGTGGGATGGCATCTGGTGGCATCGCCCGCGGCCGACTGGCCGAGGAGCGCAAATCGTGGCGCAAGAGCCACCCCCATGTGCGCGCCACCACGATCTGCTTCTGCTTCGTCGCGCCTGTACTAGTTCCTTGCCGTTATTAATCTCTGGGGTCGGGGCGTTTGGTCTTTGTTTGATTTCTTCAGGGGTTCGTGGCGAAGCCGGAGACGCTGCCGGATGGGTCCGTGAATCTCATGGTCTGGAAGTGCGTCATCCCCGGCAGAGGGCGTAAGCCAAAACTCACTCCCCAGTCCCCACTCCTAGATCTGCTCTGCTCCTTGTGTTTGGCAATATCAGGACACACGCGGGGTTTGTTCGATTTAGTCGGCTTGTCGCGTTGCATATGGTTCTATTTTTCTCCTACCTGAAAAGAGGACAACGATTTGTCTAGTAAAGGCAGAATGCTTTTGTACGGAGTATTCCTCAGCTGGTCTGCTTTTTTTTTTTTTCATAGCTTGATCCAGAACCCTAGCTTCTGGACTGTGCCCTTGCAACGGCTTCATGTGGACCATTTGTACTGTCAATTGTTGGCAGATGAATATGAGGGGCATAAATCCTGCAAGCATGTTCATGCTGCATAGTCCTATTAGTGTTCTAGAGTAACTAGATGTGAGTTCATAATGTTTTATTCATGAAGGCTTTAGTCAAATATATATCTGTGTTTCATTATTTGGGACCGAATGTCTCCTTTCCAGCTTGTTACAAGTGCCACTGTATTCTGATTGTACAATGTAGGTCCTCTTTGGTTAGGACTTGTCCTAGGTTCAGCACTTCAGCTTTAATACTGTTGGGCTACTGTAGGAGCGGATGAAGCTCCAAAACACTGCCTCTCCGGCTTCACCACCTATCGGGTTCATTTTGTTGTAAACTCTCACTAAGTATAGAAAAAGATATGACAAGATTTCTATTGAATTCCTAGCCTTAGACAAGTAACTTAGAATCTCATTAGATTCTGGCTTCGGTATATGATAACATACCTCTGTATCTTTGATTCCAACAAACTCTATCTGGAGTAGTAGTTTATCAACTAATTGTGTCATGGACAGGAAGTTCAGAAGTGCAGCAAGTATAACTGGCACTGGAATAGAAAGGAGTTTGATTTTCCTGGTTCAGCAACCAAATCAGATTCCGCTAGAACAATGACTGACTGTTATAGGCATACTACTATTCTTAGTATGTTTAATAGGTTGGTGTCCCTGGTTACAGTTTTGTCTGATTTTTGTTTTCCAGATTATCTAGCCCAGCCCTTTTATATAAAGATAGTGATAGTATTATTCAGAGTTACCAGCAAACAAGAAATACAAAAAAAAGGGCCTGCCCACCAAACCTTAGTTCTATTAGAGCCTTGTAGCGCCCACTTGTGATCAGGCCAACGAGACAATCTAGCATCCCTTGGTTTCCTGCGTATTCACCCTGAAGGTCTGGTTTAAAGGGCTGATGCAAATTGGGATGTAGGTCCTGGCTCTGCAATGGATGAGGCCTCTCTCCAGCCATAGTGGTGGAGGGCTGTGTGGCAGGTGCCCAAGCTGTCCAGGACTCCAGGAAAAGGATTTATTAATTCCATGGTGATCCTGTTGTCATGGACGGTCTGTAAACAAAGGTATGGCTGCGTCTTCAATGCCATGGACCATCAGTCGAGCAGGTGCTTCAGGAGGCTGCAGATCAGGCACGACTCTGGTGTTTGAACAGCCAAGGGACTGAGAGAACCTCTGCAGTAGACTGGGTAGATTTGGCTGTTGCTTAGTTTCTAAGCAGTGCGCTTGTGATAAAACGAAACAACTAACCCTGTCTGTGCATTGTACTTGGTCTTTTTTTCTACCTATTAAATCAAATGATGCGCAATTCTCCTGCGCGTGAGAAGAAGAAAAAATCAGAGCCTCTTAGTTATTCAAGATAAGCCCCACAACTCAATAGCAGTGTGTTACTCTCCCCAGCATTATCTCCCTGTCTGCCTCCCACAATATAGGGTACATGGTTTACTAATTTTTCAGTTACTCGGAATTCAGAAACTCAGATGTTGCAGTAATTTTAAGAAATAAACCATATAGATAAATTGAACCATTTAAAAAACATTCTGAATACTCATGATGTCACTGAAGTAAATTAAGAAAGCAATTGAACTATCCTTATGATAAGGAGGTACGTTTGGAGACATGCTGATTAGGTACTAAGCACTTTGATCGCATATGTACCAGGCTGCCACATGGAATTGCTTAGCTATCTGAGCACTATTTGATTGGCATAGTATTTTAATTAAATCTTTAGCATAACGACATTTGAAATGAACTGATCTGGCAGTAATGACTAATGAGGATCCCTATGGGACAGAATTACAGAAGCATGAGTGAATCAACTGATATTCTGACACCATTTTATCGTGGCCTGGTTTTGCTCCGTAAGACCAAATGAGATGCTTTCTTTTTTAGAGTTTTAGGGCAAAGCCCCAGTCTTTTAAATGCAATCAAAAGACAAGATAAGCCGTTGCAGCCAGCACGACGAATGGCATACCATACAAATGAGATGCTTTGGCAGTCATTCAAAAATGGTTAGGAAAGTATGCTTTGACAGTCCTACTCAAGAATGGTTAGGGGAAGTATGGTTTGGCTTTTGAAACTGTTTACTACTTCATTGACAACTCCATAAAACAGTAATTTTGCAAGATATGGTCGTTCCATGAAAGGCTAGACAACAGTCAACGGGAATGTTTCTTAACTATAGTTTGTTATGATCCATTGTTCACAGGTGCCAGTTTATATTTATATTCACATTTCTATAGTTCTGCAGTGCATATGCTGACGTATTTTTTGTTATTGAGGACTGGTTGCATAACTTTGTTTTATCTTATCTCCTATAATAAATTGTCACACTCCACTCGTTCTCATTAGCCCTCCATCCCAATCATGGAGCATAAGTCAAATTATGTGTTTGATCCATCGTGCAGACTGACTGGGAGGGTGGATATTATCCCTTGACTCTGCATTTTCGTGAAGATTACCCAAGTAGCCCTCCCGTCTGCAAGTTTCCAGCAGGATTCTTTCACGTCAATGTCTACCCTACCGGTGCAGTGTGCCTATCAATACTTAGCAGTGTAAGATTTTTTTTTTTTTTTTTTTTTTTATCCACATATGATCACATGACCTTCATGAGTCATGACTTAAATGTTCTTTCAGTCCTGGAAGGCTTCCATCACGGTGAGGCAAATTCTCATAGGCATTCAAGACCTACTTGATAACCCTAACCCAGCCTCTGCTGCACAAGATATATGTTATCGGCTCTACAAGAAGGTGTTTATGTAGCTTCTTGTTTGAACTTCAATATATGCTTGGACTTTCTTAATTTTGATCATGCCCTTATCACTTGGCTCTTTTGTGCTGGCATTTGCAGGATATGCCGAAATACAAGGATCGTGTTCGTCAGCAGGTGAAGAGCTATCCTTCAGTTGTGTAGCCAGGGGCTTACTGCGTGAAAGATTCAAGCAGCTAACAAAGCTCATCTTGGTGGAAACTGTCGCAATTGTGCTTACTATTCACCGTAGGGGATAAAGTCCGGTGATCCTGATGAAACGCACTTTAAGCACTCCTATGCACCTGTTATTATGACTTATGTTAAACATTAGGAAGCCTTTTGTTCTGCTGTGCCTCAACTGTTTCATGAAAAGTGAAAGGGGTCACCATATTGCAGTCGGAACAGATCCAGCCCAAATCGGTGAAAGACAGGCCTGAGTGAGTGGGCCTGGTGGTGCTTCCAATTATCTAACTCACAATCTAGGAGACCCACCACCATTCCTGGTTCCAAGTCAACAAAGCTTCCACCATTGTTAATTCTGCTTCTGTACTTGCACCGGCTCTTGAGATGCTGCCTGGTTATCCCTCCCTGCTGGATCCAGACTGCTAGTGTTAGTCATAAAGTACCAATTAACAAGAGCTTGGGCCAGTTCATGAGGACAGTGACAAATAGGTAGCATTTCGTGAGGAAGGAAACAACTGAAAGCGATTAAACACACACGTACATACATCCCTTGCCTTATTGGTGCTCTGAATTTGGATCGCATAGACTTGCCTTGTGTTATATGTTATTGCAGGTGGGGGATCCGGTTCGGTGTATGTGGGTGGATGATGTGCAGGACCAAAAAACTGTGCGCGCATGAGGGTATGAGGAGGCGGTCGTCGTAGCCACTCGACCGCTGAATCGATGGTCGGTTGACAAAAACAAAACCAGGTTCAATGTTTGTTTAAGAGAAACACTGAAGCCATCTGGACCGTCGGATCGTATCGCAGTACAATGTTCTTTAGCTTAGCCTTTTGCAGATTCTTCTCACGATTTTCATCTAGTACATGGTTCAGTCATGGGTTTATGGAGGCTATTATATTCCTGAACTAGGAAACAAAACAAGGAGCCCAACATTTTATCCGATACCACTCGTGTTAGAAAATGAACAGTATAGCCAGCCTAGGATTCATTATCAAATCAAATCAAACACGATACGGCCGATCAGGAATTGTCCATTTTTGTTTTTTCAGTCTTTTGGAATATGAAACGCGAGTGGACAAGGGATGCTTCATTCTGTGGACAACTGCGCAAATTTCCTGAGGGATATATATTATATATTTTATGAGGCGGCCGATTCTGCCCACTTTGAGCTTGCAATGCAATGCAACCCCGGCCAAACAAGTGTACACTCAGCACCCGAAATAAAACTTTCTTTGCCGCTGTTTCAGACAGAACAGAACGGTGTCACGTAGCGTGCTGGAATAAGGCACATGTAACTGGATGGCGACTTTTCCAAATCGTTTTTTTTTATTGCCGAACACTTGCACAGCTCGTCGCAGAGATACTACTGGTACTACTACTGCTCCGGCTGTCAACAAATAAATCTGAGTTAGGCCGGAGCTGTGTGCCTCCAATCATTGCCGCGTGACTTTTCTGGAAGCCAAAACGCGGCTCCAAACATGTCCTAGAACGCACAAAATAGGATCTTGACAGCAGGCTCCTCCTGGCTCTCCCGTCCTGCGCTGCACCTGCACTCTATTCTCGCAAATAGTTGGGGCCGAAAGGACGGGATAAAGGGTACAATTCGGCGAGCTTACTAGCGCGGAAAGCGAGAGCAACATGCATGGTCCTTGTCCTGTCCTACCAGGAAGATCTTTTTTATTGCGTTAATTAAGTCACTGGGAGGAGGTGCGGGTGGCATTGGCGCGGGCATGGCTGTTAAATAAATAAAGGCCACGCAATTCTTCAGCGACCTTTTTGTGCTGCTACTGCTACTGCTACCACTACTGACGCCTGACGGTACGTACTTGTTAGCCTGAATGCCGATCTACCCTCAGTTACGCCCGTCGTCCGTGCAAATTTCGCTTGTTATTACTTACTGCCGTACTCTAGTACTACTAGATAGCAGCGTGGTTAAATTTTTAATTGTCCCAACCACCATAGATCACTGCTTCCCTGCTCCGTCCTGGACGATCTTCATCAGAGCGTACAAATTTTTCCAGGGCAGAAGGGAAACATTGCATTTATTCAGAGTGTACAAGAGGCATTTTCCGGCCGTGTCCAGAGGCACAGAGGGTGAGAGAATGCGCGGAGAAAAAAAAAAAAGCGAGTTGTCAGAGAAGTCGTATTGAAATACTAGAACGTGATTTATTATTATATATAAAAAGAGAAATACTAGAACGTGAGGAGGGTTTGTGGTGCGGTGTGGGGAGCACGCGCGCAAGTTGCATGCGAGCGATGCGACTTATATTTCTTTCTTTCCAAAGCACAACCTGCAGCCCCCAGGAAAATATAAGAAAGAACGA
Organism: Chrysopogon serrulatus; assembly: GCA_015844335.1. NCBI lineage: Eukaryota > Viridiplantae > Streptophyta > Magnoliopsida > Poales > Poaceae > Chrysopogon > Chrysopogon serrulatus. The sequence goes on along the minus strand of JADLZL010002339.1, from coordinate 25,421 downwards.
ATTCGATCCGCTCCTAGCCTACTGCGATTTGGTGGTGGGTAGACGCCGTCGTGGACGAGGACGAAGGCAGGGAATATTTTGAGGCGTCGGAAGAATCTCGCCCTCGCTATCGGTGGACTGATTCCTGCTTCTAGGCGAATGCGAGGGACGAATCATCGATCGCACTAGACCTGGAGGAGAGAGAGAGTCCTGGGCTCGTCCAAACCCCTCGCGCCAACCCTCCGTGAATCTTCCTCGCTCGACGGTCGGTCGCCGCCGGCCGGATCGGCTTCTCTTTCAGTTTAACGACCAGGTTCACCACAGCCGGAGAAGAAGTAGTATTCGTGGCTCATTAATATCTATATACAGCTGCGAAGACGGTTCGGTCGTTGGAAAAACAATGCTCCCGGGGGCCGGGGGCGGCGCTGCACGCTCCCGTTTACTACTGGAGACGGCAGCAGAACAGGCAGATTCGGCCGCACCACCGAATCGGTCCAGTCCAGGCACGCGCCGGGAACGTACGAGACGGGAGGTGGTTACGCAGGCGACGGCATAGTACTCTACGTAGGAGGAAAACGTATACCCGGTGGTAAGGCCTGTAGCGGCTGCAGGCGGGCCGGGCGGGCGCGCGCTGCTGCAACTGGCAAGCAGTTGGTTCCTTTTCGTCTCGCTCACTGAATGCTCCGGTCCGTACGCGATGGGGACGGCTCGGCGTCGGCGGTCGGCAGCTTGTGTGTGGCCGTCTGCGTCCCAACTCGACGCCGTCGCGTCGAGTCGATCGCCCGCAGGCCGCAGGCCGCAGCAGCCCTGCGCTCGCTCGCTCGCCCAGGCGGCCCCGGGGACCCCGGACCACCGCGCCAACGCAAGTGGCGGGGCACCGTACATGCTCCGTCCGTCCGTTCAATAAAGCTTCCCGCCGTCGGCTGGCCCCTGTCAAACGCACAGTTTCGTGATGGGTGGTGGCTCCGTCTCCGTGCGTGGCCCGGGTGCCGACCACTTGAACTTGAAGCCCTCTCAGCAGAGCCTAGGATGTGGGGATCGATCGGCCGTGTTTCATTTCATTTCATTTCAAGCTGCTGCGGCGGGAGGCAATGGGGTGTGGGGTCAGTCAGTCAGTCAGACGGCTGGAGCGCGATGGACAGGAAGGTCGTCGTCGAGTTTAATGTGATCCTCAGGCAACGTCCGGTGTCGCTTTGGCGCATGCGAGGCGATATTTGTTGTTGTATTGCTTTCGTTTCCCGTTCCCGGAGACGTACTACATACTGTACGCCGAGCGTGAGACTAGCGAGACCTGCCCAAATCTGGGAGCTCTTGTGTTCACGTGACTGCGAGCGCGAGGTCAGTGTCTCAGTGACCCTGCGCCTGCCCTGTCTGTCCCACGCGGAGAACCTTGAGCCGGTTCTCCTCTCACCTCGCCTGTTGTGATACTATACTACTAAGCCCTTTTGGGACCACAGTAGATGGTGGTAGCGATCGAACGCATCGACACGACACGGGTTTCAACTTTGAACGTTTCGCCAGTCCTCTCATGCTGGGTGATGCATGCCATGCCGGCGGCACCGGGGGACGGAGGGAAAAGGAGACGGCCGCGAACGGAACGGCGTCAGTACGACGGCAGGCATCACCCGATCCCGAGATGCTGGAATGGGTCAACGTCTAGCGCGTCAGACCGAGGACCCGACCCGACCTAGTCGCGCAGCGCAACGCACGCATGATGACGGTGCCGTTTCGAAAATTCCCCTCTGCCTTTCCCCGTCGCTCTCAAGCATCAAGTAAAGCCCAAGGTGCGTTTTCATTTACCTCGGATCCCGGCTGGATTTATTATCAGCCGGTTTTTTTTTTTACGAGCGTGTTAAGCGCCATGATTCATCTCTCCTGTATCTACTCCATGATGTCCTGTGCTTCAATGGTCGATTGATGCCGCAGGTTACTATACATCCGTCGACAGCTATTTAGAATGAGATCTCCAGAGATACTACTAGTGTACGCGATGGCGTACAGCACTACAAGCGACAACACCAGTACGATTTCATTTATAAAAATAACCTTATAATATTTATATCTTTAAATAATTTTGTTAAAAAATACTACTATCGCCAAAGATCTTTCAGATGATACTAATTATGATACTAATCGATGATATTTATTATTTATTAAAATTGTCACATCAATTTATGCCGTTATATGGAAAGCACTAAATGTAAGTAAAAAAAAAACTAAAAGTATTTAGGGTTTAGGAGGGATCAGACATCGTTGCGACAGCGAAATGAATGAGATCTCCAGAGATACTACTACTAGTGTACGCGTACGGCGTACAGCACTACAGCAGCGGCAACACCAGTACGATGTGCGTCACGTATGGTATACAGTATAACCTTAAAGCGGCACCCGTATTCTACATTCTCTGTCGCGGCGTCCAGCGTACACGCGCCTTTTGCTACAATTATGCTCCTACTATGACCAAAAAGGCCCTCCTGCACTGCGGTACGACGAGTACAGTACGTAGAGTACGCCGTAGCTAGCCTGGTCCCACCACCAGACGAGGCCGGCTCGCAGTCGCAGCCACTGACACCAACAGTGTGCGGTGCGGCTGCGAGGTGTCCCGAACAAAAAAAAAAAAAAAAAAAAGAGATTCCTCAGTCAATTCGTCAGTCGAAACAGCAGGCACACCCCCGCTGCCGTCCTTGGCGTCCTCTCCTCCGTTAGGTTTGGTCACCAACAACAACAGATGAAGGATGGGATCGATGGGCCGGCCGGCTCCTGTAGCGGCTTTCTGCCGATGAAACCTGCCACCAATCGCCCAAAAGGCCTACCGCTACTGTGATACAGTATGATACTAGTGTGTGTCGTCCCCCTTTTTCCACGCAGCTAGCTGTTTTTGCAGCTGACGTGCTCGTCTCTCAGCTTCTCGTGGGACTGATTAGTCGCCACTAGTTATACTGCTGTTACAATTGTAGTGTTAGTAAAAGGGTTCTTCTGCAGGACACTTTTCTCCGCTGTTGGTGGTGGTAGTGGTAGCAAGCCAGGCGCCGGGATCAACGGGTGGAATGCAAGATCGAGCTCGAAGCCGTCCCGTCCTGGTGAAGCCAAGCGCCGTCACTGGCTTTTTACCGGATCGGATGGATGGATGGATGGCAGAGGAGAAAAGAAAAGCACTTGCGACGACGACGGCGACGACACCGACTCATGGGAAAAACACTGCGGCCACGCACTTCTCACTCTCCCTCCCATGCTTTTGATGTGACCGTAGATGAGGACCACTGTGTGAAATCTTTCTCGTCTACTATTGATCATCATGCTATCCCACGGCCTCACAATCGATCGGTGAGAAATCGGTGATCTCTGGATTTCACGATCAACTTGCGAGAGTGAGAAACTGAACCAAAGTATGGTCGGCCGTCTTATTTATGACTATTATAGGTGTAGCACCCATGAAATGCAGCACTTATTTTCTTTGCTCAAAGTCACGTGCTTGAAAAGTCATCTTCCACGTCTTATAAAAAAAAAAACTGACGGTACACTCTTATTTAATTCGTGTGCTCTCTAAAATCATTCTTCCAACTTCTCTTTATGTACTACCTCCATCCTGCAAAAAGTGTCATTCTAGTTTTAGTCAAATAATCTTGACTCTTAAGTTTAACTAAATTAATGATAACAGATAAATAATCATTAGTTTAGTTGCTCGATATATTTTCATAGTAAATCTCCTTATTTTTGTAAATTTCGGTAATCTTGTCTTTACACTTAGTCAAACATAAAATACTTTGATTTAAGACAGAACTGGAATAACGGGATTTAAGACAGAACTGAAACAACGTTACTATATGTGGAACATAGGTATTGTGGTTATACTATTATTGTGCCATATCATTTATTTATTCAAAGTTCCTAGTCCTTTAGGCCAATCTCGGTGGAGGTTTCATGTCCCAAACTTGCAATGCATATCTCTATTTTTAGAAATAGTGGGTTGCACAAGAGTTTTATTCCCATAAAACTTTCTCTACCCCATAAAACATTTACTATCTCTATTTATCGATATACTGACATGCCAAAGATACTTAATGCCTGTAAAATTGTGATGAAGCTCCACTGGGACCAGCCATATAGCGTTTTTCGTATCCGCATGTCAATAAATGACACAATAATTAAGCTACAAAGTCACTTTCCAGCTCAGGTGCTCAGCCAAAGTATATTCCTCTTATTTAATTCTTGCTCTATGTGTTTGATTTTATTTAACTTTACCTTTGTTCTTAATCATGACGCGACAATTGTGACCAAGTATTTTTAGAAACAAATCATACTCCTTTCATCCTAGAATAAATTGACTTTTAGAGTTATCCAAAACTAAACTATCTCATGCTTGACTGGTTTTTTATGACGCAAAAAAATGGTGTTATACATCGTGAAATATTTTGTCATATTGTATTTATTTGGTGTCGTAGATGTTGGTACTTTTCTCTATATATTTTATCAAACTTTAAGTAGTTTGACTTGGGACTTAGGACAACTCCATGATTTAATTATTCTGAACGGAGAGAGTATTACATTCACAAGTTTAAATGACCCTTTGAACAAAGAATTTATAGAATATAAAGGTAGGAAAATATAGGAATGAAATGCCATAACACTTCAAATCCTGCAATATTTCGGAAGGAAAGTTTAGGAAGACATCCTTAAAAGAAATATTGGAAAAACATAGGAAACAAAATTAGCTCATGCTTATTTTCCTCTAAAATTACTCTAGAATGTCTCAATCCATAGGCATTCAAAGGAATTGTGGGGAAGCATTTGTGTTCCATAGGCAATTATCGAATTTTTCCTATAAGAATTGAATCCTTTAAATGTATGTTTTTTCTCCATTCCAAATAAGACCTGAATAAATGTACTATCAAGACATGTCTTATATAGAATTTGGTACAATTCATTTGATTATAGATTTTAATGCACTTACCTATAAACTTAATCAAAGCTGGAGAGATTTTTAACATAAAAGTGCTAATTTGGAACCGAGCCTCGAGTATGCTTTTGCCGTGCTATATCCCCGCAATCATTCTTCCAACTTCTCTTTTATACACATCTACGTTCATGCTAAACCTCGTAGTTATAGACTATTCCTGTCCCATGCCATTTCTAGCTTCCAAACAGTCCTTTATTTCCTTTTTCTTTAGGGCTGTTTTTGCCATCCTCGTGTCAATGAATGACCAAACTGGTCTGCCGAGTCACTCTGTACGTAGCTAGACCAGGTGCGCTTAGCATTTTGCCCCCATGCAGCCCTGGTCATGACTTTGGAACGTGAACCAGGTGGGGGCACCGGGACCTCCTCCGCCGGTGCTACAGAACATTAGCGGGGATGTTGACCCCTCTCCGCTTAACACCACAGACGGAAATCGAAATACAGGTGTTGCAGCGCTGGACCCGCGCTCGGGCCCCACATGTCATTGGACTTTTCCCTTGGAGGGTTAGCTCGTGGGTGCTTTTGGAGCAATTTGGCCCGGAACATTCGGAATCGTTGGCTCACACGTGTCGCACGGGGCCCACCGTATGTCTCTGTGCAGGGATTTTCTGTGTCCTCTCATTGTGGACAACAGCAGGTAGGTTCAGACTTGTTGTGTGCAGTTCTAATGACTGAGAGGCCGGGAACCTGGAATTTCCCAAGTCATCAGCCAGTAGTATGAACAAAGAAAGCAACTGGAATTGTAGTCTGGTGCTTAGAAATTGATGATTATTAGGGCGGTGTCTCAGTTGCACACGCGTTGAGGATGCACACTGGCTTTCCCACTCTACCAGGATTAGGTCAACGAGTAACTATTTTTTTAGTGTGATATACTCTATACTGTATGCACGTAGTATGAATATGATACGGAGTGGTATGAACATACTCGGGGCTACGGAAAAAAGAGAATCAGGGTTCTAGACACAGAAAGGTGGGTACGTGGTTGTTGGGTGGATATTTCGGTTTCCTAACTAATTCCCAACGCACTCCAAGCAGGCAACCTCCTACACACACACATACGCACCGCTCCACAAGAAAACCATCCGTGATCTGCCGAAAGTGCCCTCCCCAGCTGCCCCCGTCCTTCCACGCCCTGACGGATCACGTAATCCGTCGGGGGGCATCTTGGTCGTTTAACCCTGGCCAGGATTAAATCGTGTGGCCCGGTGACCGGCCCGTGGTGTACCAAAGTTCCGAAAGCGACTTTTGCGGAATCCAACGCCTGGTTTTACGAAATCGCCCGCAGGCGGGGTCTGGCGTGTCGTGATCGGATTCCCTGGCCCACTGGTCTGCGAGCGCAGCGGCTGCTTCGCTTGCGATTCCGTGCAAGGTACGTGGAGGAGCGGTGCCGGCTCGTCGATGGCTCGAACTCGAAATGCGTCGAAACTGAGGGGTGGCGGCGGTTCCCGCATAACCGGTCGTGGCGGCCACCGGCAGGCGTCGCGTCGGTGGTGAGGCGCAGGCGCCACGCCACCCGTAGCCGCTAGCCAGGTCGTCCCGTCCCGACGCCTCCTCGCCGCGGGAAGGAGCGCGACGGCGTCATCGCGGGGAAAGTTGCGTGACGCGATCACGCGACGGCACCCGCGCCCGGTCTCAGTCTAAGCTGGTAACCCGCGCTGCCCGTTTCCATTCCTTCACACTGCCCGCCCTGCCTGCCTGCCCATCACGGATTCACCCTGCTGCCCCCCGGCGCTCGCATTAAATCCAGCACCAAAGCGGAGGCCGGGGCCCCGCCATAACGCCTCCCGATAAACACCAGCGCACCCACCACCAATTCCCCGGCCCCGGGCTGCCGCTGGCCCACGCCGTCAGCGGGAGTGCCGCCGAATCGGTGTCGGATCCCAAACGCCGGGCTCACTTTTTATACGTAACCGCAGCAGAGATGGGGGGGAGGGGGTGGCGGTTTTATTAGTCGGAGACGCAGCAAATTGAATTGAATGGCACCGGCTCCCATTAGCTGGACCCGTCGTAGCTGTTGTTGTAGCCATAGCATTTGGAGGTAGCCATAGCATTCCATTCCTCCTCCCTCCTCGGTAGATTCGTCTCGTCGCCTTCCTCCTCCACCCAGGCCGCCTCCTCTCTCTCTGCTCTCCCCTGCCCTGCATGGAGCCAGGCGCGCCGTGGCGCGATCCGCGCCAGGGGTACGCCTACGGGGTCGGATCGGCGATGCAGATGCAGCTGCAGCAGCGGGCCGACGCGGCCGCCGGCGGAGGAGTGCTCAAGAGGAGCCTCGGCGAGCTGGAGAGGTGGCAGCACCACCACCAGCAACAGGTGGCCACGCAGCAGGCGCTGTACCTGCGCGCCGTGAGGCAGCGCACGGCGGCGGCGGTCGACATCGCCGCCTTGCTGGGAGGGAACCCGGGGTCTCAGCCTCTGGTCCTTCCCGGGTCAAGCTTCGGAGGGGGCCTGGCGTCGCCTTCGTCCACGCTGTCGTCGCTCACCACCGCGTCCAGGGCGGCGGTGCCGCTGATGCACCAGCAGCCGCAGCCGCAGCCGCAGCTGCAGCGGCAGGTGCCGCTCATGACGTCCTCACCGCAGACGCAGGCGTTCGGGTTGTCGAGGGCGCCGGTGCCTCAGCCACAGCCAGCGGTTTCGAGCGAGCTGTTCATTTTGCAGGAGCTCGAGAAGCAGCTGCTGGACGACGACGACGAGGAGCCGGTGGCGGCGATGAGCGGCACCGGTTCCGCGGTCACCAACTCCGAGTGGGAGGAGACGATACAGCAGCTCACCTCCATCGCGGCCGCGCCGTCGCCTGGGCTCCATGCAGCGGCGACCCCAAACAACAACAACAACAACAATAACGTGGGGATGACGAGGTCACCTTCAAACTCTTCCTCCTCCACGGCGTCTTCATCCGCGTCCTGCTCGCCGCCGACCCCGGGGGCGGCGTCGAGGCAGCTATTGTCTGAAGCCGCGGTCGCTATCGCGGAGGGCCACCATGACGCGGCGGCCACCCATCTGGCCGCCCTGAAGCGCGCGGCCGCCCCGCACGGCGACGCGGGAGCAGCGGCTGATTGCCATGATGGTGGCCGCGCTGTCCTCCCGCATTGGACCGGCCGCCTCCGCCCCAGCGCAACACCTCACCGAGCTCTGCGGCGAGGACCAGCAAGCCGGGTCCCAAATCCTCCACAACATCTCACCGTGCTTCCGCGTCGCCCTACACGCCGCCAGCGTCGCCATCGTCGAAGCGGTGGGCGACCACCGCGCCATCCACGTCGTCGACTTCGGCGTCAGCCTCCCGCAGCACGCGGCTCTCATCCAGTACCTCGCTGACCGTCGCGTGCAGGGCAGGTCCCTGAAGGTCACCGCCGTCACCGACCCGACCTCACTGTTCTCGCAGTCTCAAGCTGCATCGCTACGCGCCATCGCGGAGCGGCTGAAGAAGCTCGCGGAACGAGCTGGCGTGGAGTACCACTTTAAAGTGGTCAGCTGCAGAGCAGCAGAGCTGGATGCGTCCAGCCTGGGCTGCGAGCCCGGGGAGGCGGTGGCAGTCAACCTCGCCTTCGCACTCTCCCACGTGCCCGACGAGAGCGTCTCTCCGGCCAACCCCGCGACGAGCTGCTCCGCCGCGTGCGCGCGCTGGGCCCACAGGTGGTGACCCTCGTCGAGCAGGAGATCAACACCAACACGGCCCTGCTGGCGGCGCGCTTCACGGACGCGTGCGCGCACTACGGCGCCATCCTGGAGTCGCTGGACGCGAACTTGGGGCTGGAGATCGCGGACAAGGCCAGGGCCGAGGCGGCCCTGTCGAGGAAGGCGGCGAACGCGGTCGGCCGGGATGGCCCCGACCGGCTGGAGCGGTGCGAGGTCTTCGGCAAGTGGCGCGCCAGGTTCGGCATGGCGGGCTTCCGCCCGGTGTCGCTCGGCTCGGGCATTGCGGAACAGCTGGTCGGCGCCCGCGTCGGCCCGGTGCCGCCCGGGTTCACCGCCAAGGCGGAGAACGGCGTGCTCCGGCTCTGCTGGATGGGGCGCGTGGTGACCGTCACCTCCGCGTGGCGCTAGACCACCACCGGGACGGCGGGCGGCCGGGCGCGCCATTATTACCGTCACTAAATCGTCAGTTACATAATTCGCGCTTATTGCTTTCCTCGTTCTCTTTTTTCTTTTTTACGTTGATTGGGTGAGGAGTGATGAGTTTGTCATTGATCTGGTAAAAACCTTCCTAGTTGTAGCGACTCATAATTCTTATAACTGCTCATAGTAGTATATGGAAAAGAGTAAGTTATATCGCGATCTCCTGCTAATTTTGTGTGGCATGTTGCTAGAAGAAGATAACATTCTCTCTCTGATTCATTCATGGTGATCCTGGCGCTAGTAGGAGTATATGGAAAGGAGTACTAGTAGTTTGGGCGGTGCTGCCTAACTAGTGGGCGCGAAATGTGCAGCTGGGCCCGACCCCTTTCTTGTCGATTAATCTTTGTTTGCCACGTAGGCAGATGAGGGTTTCCTTGTGGCGTACAAGTGTAGGATAGGTGTGAATGTGAAGTGCAGTCATGGTAAGGAAATTGCCACTTGGAAGGAGGAGTAGTTTGTGGTTTGGTGAGTTCTTTTCTTTCTTTGCAGCCTGCTCAGCTCAGCTCAGCCCCACCCCACCCCACGGAATTGATCAGTTAAATAAACACTGGTTGCTTTTGGGATTAAACTAATCAAAGCTTGGGGAATTAGAGGATCACTACAAGTGAGAGGAGAGACAGAGGTGCACGAAACGAAATGCCAGTGCATTGCACTACGAGGCGTAGCAGTACAGCCACCAACGTGGTCTGGATTGCTGTCGCCGATGCTTGCTGTCAAGATGCCGGGGTTGCGTTCGTGGGGACGGAAGGGGGGAGGCCCCGGGCGCTTGTGGTGGAAGAAGGAATTGTCTGTGTTGTGCGCTTCAAGCTACGGCGAAAGCGTACGTGGACTCCGCGTGTGCCCGAATTGGCTTCCGTCTCAAGAATTCCCCAGTTCCAATCAAACTCCTCTTGGTGGAATGCGGATTTGTTAGGCTGGATGGAGTTACTCTCTCCCACAGTTTACATCAAAATTTGACAAGCATTTGGATTCTTTCTTTTGAGAAGGAACTCTGCATTTAGGAAGGCCACAGGCATTTGGATTGATATCAAACATTAGATGTGAAATTTTGGTAAGGATTTGGATTGGAAACGTATATGTATGTACTATTTATAGTGAGATGCGTCCTAGACGATGCAATCGACCGTTTCAACGCTAGAAGAGAGAGGAGAATAACTTCCAAAAGATCATTCGTAAACTAAAGTTACAAGTGATAATACTACACTATTACTCTTTCCACCTGCTGAAACTGAAGTAGTGAAAGTCAATAAAGGCACGGGACCCTGTCACCAATTAAATCAATCTTACTCAATTAAATCAATTGTACTGATGCCTACTATAAAGGCACTCCTTCCATCCAAAAAGACAAGATCATGGGTCGAAAATTATAATCAAATCCGATGCACTAGCGAATCAGGCTGGGTTGGCCATGATCAGGTCTAAACTCACCCTCAGTGACCAAAATGTTGCTAAAGCTCCACAATCTATCTATATCTATATCATATCTATATCTATATACTCTTATAAAGCTAAACTCCACTAACTATTTCTCTCAAATGCAAGCCATCCATCTCATCAGTCTACAATAGGATGTATTTATGACCAACTAGCATTTATATTTATGATCAAGACACATCATCTACTAATATGCATTTGGCTGTACACATCAGCGTGCCACGTCATCCACTAGCATTAGCTTATAGCATTTATATCTAACTAGCATTTGCATCAAGATATATTACCTACTAATATGCATTTGGTTGTCCACATCATCGTGCTATGCCATCCAGTAGCATTAACTTATAATTGGTTAACCCCTTGTATAAGTACGTAATTTTATTTCAAACCACCTAGTTCTACATATATACATACACATAGGCTTAATTCAAAGTAGGCTAGATTTCAAAGATGGTCAATTGATAAAGGGAGAAATTGAAGACAACAAGGTATGCATGTGAGTGTCGTGTTGAGAACAATTGAGGAATAGAAAAGATACTAGCTGCGTTCGCTGGATCTAGTACTGGCTATTGCTACAGTATCCCCGCTAAGGAGGGGCGACAGCCACAGCTAGAGTAGCAGCCGACAGCAGCTACTAGCCGAACACAACCACTCACTTTTGTTGGGTCAGTTGGGTATTTATCTATGTGTAACTTAACACTACTGGCCTCCAACATTAAAAAAATAAAATAACCCCTAGTATGCATCTAAATCATCTATGTATGTCTGTGTCATTATAAAACTATTCTAAAGTACTCATATATATGCTTCCATATTACCCCTTTTTGTCAATTTTAATATAAAAATAAAACGAACTCAAGGCAACATGCACGATGTGTATCATGTAGTCTGTAGACCACGTGCGTATGATTGCAGGAAGCAATATTCATTTCCATGTCAAGCATATAGCGCAGGTTAAGTTTTCGATTAAACACGTGTTAAATACACATATGGTGTATATCACCATGTAGACCGTATGTGGATAAATGCCTGAAGCGGAACATATCGATTTTCATGTCAAATATATGTTAGTCAAGGTAAGATTTCAATTAAACACATCACATGGAGGTGTGATTCAAAGGGGAAAAGGGCTCCAATTGGGATGAGCTTGTACTTCATGTGAAAAGCTAATCTTTCCGATGGATCTAGATTCATATCCATATCCTATCAGATTTAAGTACAATTATTGTTTTAACGCCAGGAATTTTTCTGCCTATGGTGTTGCGCAACTCGATTTTGGGCTACTGGCCTATGTATCAAGTTATGTTTACTGTGGATGTCCCTAGAGTTCGAGAACGGCCTAATACCTTGTTAGAATCCTAGGATGCACTGAGGCGAAAATTCTCATTTCGTCCCATTCTGTTTTTCTACTTTTTTCCCGTCCATTTTCGTATTTGTTGGATTCTGTTTTCCAACCTTAGGGTCGTCTTTTCCACGCGTTTTCACAGGATGGACCCATTTTTAATCTATATGTGATATGTCTACCGATTACATGTCCTTGTGTTTTGCTAATACAGTTACTAATCACCCCAAATATGCATGTTAACATACATGACATGCAAATGAACAATAGACCGGTCGTCATATTATCATATGTTTATACTATTGTATGAATTTATACATGCAAAATTGAGAATGTTAGATTATGTGATCCCAATTTATTATTTTTCTACCTCTCCATCCGTTCGCATTTGGTTGTTTCCGTATGTTCGCACACCCCAATTCGGTCTCCAATCTGGTTTTTTCCAAACCCAGTCTCGTTTTTGTAAAAGAAAATGCGAAAGAAGAAATAGGAGAGCAGTTTTGTTTTTTGTCTGTTTGGTCCATTTTTATCCCTAGTCGTCCCATCCACTTATTATATATGCATCTAGAGCCGTCATGAATAGATTAGATTTTGTTTTTCCATAAGTTTGGCTTCTAAGTTGCAGTGAGGCAACAGGCGGTTCAGATCGAAATCAAGTGCTAGGTTTTTCTATGCCATATAAACTGAGAACTTAGACATTTTTCACTTAAAACAGCACTAGTACTTTAGGTTTGTAGCTAGTGAAAGTCACCATATATGTACGTACAAGTATCTGTCTGCACGGGGATTCATCAGTGGCAAAATAGAATGATTAATTATTCTTTACAATATCCTCTCATTGCGAAGATATAATTATATATCTACTCATGCAATTGTACATACGGTTGGATCCTCTCAGGATTCGCGGTACCTCTCAGAAAGTCGGTACACCGCTTGCTTCACGAATGCACGTTACGTCTATTTTGTACAATATATGAAAAGCTCTTCCATGATTCGTACTGATTAATTTGAAATCGATGGGGGACGTACCTTGGCGCCACCTGTAAGGTTCTAAGCAATCATTAAGCACATCCGTCTGATGCTGTAATCATGAACAGGTCGCCATTGGCATTGGCATTGCACCAACGCATGCATGCATGCCCATGGAGAGAACTGAATGCACGCATGCCCATGAATGCATGCATGCCATCTATCATCCCTTTGCCGATCCAGTGATCCGCCTTCGCATTGCATTCCCCTCAACACAACGGCGGCGCATCAACTGTGTACATGCATCCTCGTGTTGGAATGCACGATTCATTCCCCGGGTCGTGACCGCCGCAAGTACGTGTTGTGGTTGTGGGCCAAGAACAGCGAATTCAAGCCGATGCTGTAATGGCGGACCGGACAGAGGGGCGGGCAGGGCGAAGCGTCGTCAGTACACATGTTGACTTGGCATCCATCCTTCAGGTAGTTGTAGCTCTGGCTCGAACCGTCCCTCCCAGCTATAGCTTTCGGTTGGTCGTCTCTCATGCATCCATCCGCAAATGTCCTGCCTGGTGCCTCCTGCCCGGCCAGCTGCTCCCTGCCGTGTCCTTCCAGAAAAACGTCAACTGCTATACCCGTGTAGGGTCACATGCTTTGTGTTGTGCCTTCTTATTATTAACACGACGATGGATGTCCCGACGCGTTCTCAAGTACGTAATTAGGAGCTGTTTGGAGTGGAGAAAGGGCCAGTAGTCTCACCAGCATTCTGTTGAGTTGGGGAAAGCGAAAACTTGCGAAACAGAGAAAGAGAAACCTAAGCAGGAGAGGAGAGGAGAGGAGAGGAGGTAGTACTAGTGGTACTACTGCCCGTCACCTTCACCTGTGATCCGTGCACCAACCGAGCCATTCGGTCGGGCCCGGCCTCGTGCCGCGCCCGTGCTCCATCGCCTTCACGAAATTAATAAGCCACTGGGGTCTGGTCGTCTGGGCACAAACAAACAACCGGGCAAGGGTTGACGCTGCTTTGCCGCCAACTCGCCAAGCTAGCAACTTGAGGCTGCACCGAATCTCTCCCTCTCCCTCATCCCCTTCACACACAAAAGATAAGCTTCTTTTTCGTTCGCCGCCTGCCTCTGCCTGCCCAACTGAAGCGTAGCGATCGGCGTCGGCCCCCCGGGCGGCAGACGCAGTATCTGTGGCTCTCTCTATGCTGTTTTTGTGGAAACCAACCACTTGAATCTTGAGACAGTGGCGTGTGGAACATTTGGGAGGATTTCCTTTTTTTTCTCTTTTCTCTCAGGAGAACATGAACATGCATGCATGCTCTATGATACTAGTATCTTTCAGGGCTTTGCTTTGCTAACTAACGCGTTCCCTCGTAATAATGCCAACCGGCCGGAGGAGTGTAAAATTAAAGTTACCAGTCGGCGATGGAATTTGACGTGTCAACAATCAACTAATGTGAAAAGAAGCGACACGACCAGAGAAATGAATACGTCGGTCCATCCGATCGAGCGGACGACGGCGCAGGAAAGGAAAACTCGTTGCTCACGGAACCCCCCCAGCGCCCCAGCGGGGCCGGGCGGCCCCGTTTCTCCTGGGTTTTCACTGTCACGTTACATGAGACGACGGAACGATCGCGAGCTCGCGATCGTTCCGTCGTCTAGTTGTAGCTACGCATACAGTCACTGTCTCGTCGATGATACGTACTGTATGGACTATCCTCCAGGTCCAGGAGTCAATGCCAAGTACGCATACAGCTAGTCGATCCTATTCCTAACCGGTTTGCTGTCGAAGAAACAGCTCGCCAAGTAGGACCTGCATATGCATAGATATGTATCACGATCATGCCGGTTGCCAAATCTCTTCCTTTCGCTCTCTGCGGCATGCATGTAGTTAATCCGATCCGCCCGGACGCGGCCTGATGATCTCTGGAATCCGAGGCGCATGAAGGCGCGGTGAGGAGGCGATCCGAGGCCAGCAGCGCCACGACCATGGGCCGAATTTTTTAAACCTTTTGATTGATTGATGATGAAACGTCACGGGCCAAACTAAAGGAATGCCCCAGCTCGTCCCACGTTACGGCCCGCCGGTTTTCACGCGCGGGCGCCCACGTTTTCGCTTCCTTCCCGGCCCCGTCCCGTGCGCCACGGGATAAGGAGGAGGAGGAGCTGGACGACACGGTCGGCACTCGGGAGGGGAGAGCGAGACGCCGCGCGCGCGCCAACTCGGTCGACGCCCGCCCGCGCGCGGGACACGGACACGGGCTCGCTCTCGGCGCGGTCCCGAGGCCGTCGCGGAGAAGCGAGCGGTGGCGGCCGTCGAAGCAGGTTGCTGCATGCACCGATGCTTCGTGGCGGACATGGGCGCCGTCGCGCTGGCCGGGCCAATAATAATGCTGGTGGCAGCGCCGGCGGCAGCCTTTGCTTGGCTTTGCGCCCGCCCAGCGACGTCACGGTGGAGTGCCCAACAGTTGTTCTCTTCTCCCACTCCCGGCCGCCTGACACTCTGACCTAGTATCATTGACCGCATGACTCGTTGTGTGTCCGCGCTCGAGTAACTACCTTCTGCTGCGCAGGTAAAAAGCAGCGCGCAGTCGTCTTTTATTTAGGCCTTGTTTAGATTACCTCCCAACTTTCAAGTTTTTTCACTCTCTCTCCATCACATCAATTTATACCCGCATGTAAAGAGTATTAAATATAAGTAAAAAAAATAACTAATTACACAGTTTAGTTGTACATCACGAGATGAATCTTTTGAACCTAGTTGGTCCACGATTGGACAATATTTGCCACATACAAACGAAATGCTACAAAGACTTTTCAATCTCTCTCCATCACATCAATTTCTACCCTATATATGGAGCATTAAATGTTAGTAAAAAATAACTAATTGCATGGTTTGGTTGTAAATCACGAGACGAATCTTTTTGAGTCTAGTTGGACCACGATTGGACAATATTTACCAAATACAAACGAACTAAGCATGGGACTTTTCAATCTCTCTCTTCCCCCCATCTAAACAAGGCCTTATTTACGCGCCTTAGTTGTACTACACCCACCCCCACCCCCCCCCACCCCCCCTGTTGCATGATTTGGTTTTGTCGGTTAATATATCGTTTTGGGGGCTTCGGGGGATTTGACGAATGACCCAATTGGGACGGAGAGGCGGTTTTCAGCCAGGGGAGGTGAAAAACACAATTAAATTAACGCGCACGACTACGCCTCGGATGTCCGGACGCGCCCTGCCCCGGACGCCTCCTCCCCAGCGACGCAGTCTCCTCCTTCCTCACGCCCGGGCGTCCCCCTCCATCGCGCCCACGCTCACCGCCCAGCGGTGCGGTAGGGTCTCGCCGGAGCTCCGGCCGCGGCCGCGGCAGCGGAGCTCCGGCGAGACCCTACCGGCCGCGGGCGGCCTCCTTCTTCCCTCCCTCTCCCCACCGCCGCCATCTCCACCGCCAAGATCCAAGCTCGGCCATGGCGCCCCGCCCTAGACTCGCCCACCGCCGCCCCCCGCCAGCCTACCCTAAGCCGCCCGCTGCAGCCCCACCGCTGGCTTCCCTTCCTCCCACGGCCGGACATTCTATACATCACCGGAGTTGAGGGAGAAAGGGGGAGGCTCGCCGGGAGGAGAAGGAGGAGGAGGGGAGGAGACCTACCTCGCCGGATCCGCGGCGGGGGCCGGATCCGCCCAGATCCGCCGGCCGAGGCCGCTTCGCCATGACCGCCGGCGCCGTCGGGATCCGCCATGGCCTCCGGCCGTGGCGCGCCGCGCGGGGGCGCTTTTTGAGAGCTCGCCCTTGTAGGGCCGTGAGAGGTGGCGTGTGAGGCGGTGGAGGCCTTGGAAGCGCTGGGGAGGAGGAGCTGCCGCCGCCGCCGCGTGGCCGCCCGAGGGAGAGGGAGAGCAGCGGGCGGGGAGCGGGAGAGCCGCCGGGCCCCGACCTCGAGGGAGTCCGGACGCCGTAAAAAAATCCTTACCGTTAAATTAAACAAATCTAACTAGAGAAGCTGCTGCCGACAGGTGTGCGTCAGTCTCTCTGTGTGTGTCAATTATACGCATGGCGCGTCTTGGCAGGCGGGCATCTTGTGATCACTGCTTCTGTAATTTCTTCAGGCAATCAGTGTGCGCTGTGACTAGCTCACCACAAAGGAGGATAGGAGCCTGAAAAGTCTGGACAAAGAAATTTCAGGGTGCACACAATCATGAGCAACCAAACCAGGATAAGTACGAACAGCTTTTCCATGGACTTGAATCACAAATAAAAAGAAAATATCCAACTTTCCTTGTAGATATCTCCGATCAGATCTGTTATAGCTCAAGCCAAACACAGAATTAGCATCGACTTACGCACAAAAAAAAAAAAAATCTTGCGGATGGGGAAAAGAGATAAGCAGAAATGAAAAGACCAAATGAGTATGCGCTCGTGTATATGAGTGTCTGAGTCTGTAACTGGGTCTTCGCAAAAAAAAAACTTATATGGAGCTAAGGTTGAGTTGCAGCCGTGGACGGCTCAAGCTCAAGAGCTTTGAGGTGGCATTTTTTGTTTCCCCGAGAGGTCGCAAAGGTATACTCCCTCCGTCTCATGGAGTATGTCGTCTGGGAAGCGTGTTTGTGAGGGGGGCACGGTTTTCCAACGACAAAGTTTATGGACAGAGGGAGTATAAAAGAAGGAAGGGAGGCGGTTAGTAAACATACTACTGCCCGTGGTCATGGGCCGGTGCAGCTTTTGCACTAGCCCAAATAAAACATCAATTTAAGCCCATTAGTACTCAGGTACAATTGTAAATTTCCTACCAACAGATCTGCATGTAAGTTCCATTTCTTCCCATATAAGCCCATTGGAACTGCACCAAAACCTACATAACCTCAGTGCCACTGTGCCAGCGACACCAAAAGAAAGAAAGAAAGAATAAGAAGCGGCAATGCACAAAATAATCACCCTCAGATATAAAGCAAATAATATGATTGCTGTTGAATTTCACCATCTGTAGTTCTTCTGTAAAGAGTCGGGGGAAGCATCAGGTGTGTAGCACAGTAGAACACCTTCAGATGGGCTGCTTCGAGGCCTCAAGGCCTCAACCATCTGGTTTCGCAGCCTGGGGTTTCAGTCCATCCTCAGCACGCAGCTCACACCAAGGTCGGCTGAGTGAGGGGTTTCAGAGATCAGCCCAGGGTCTCTGATACAATCATACAACTCAATTTCTAATGTACAGACTTCAGAGGAAGGGACATGATCATGGTATAGTCGTAGTTCTGGTGCCCTGGATGATATGGAAAGCAACAACGTAGTAACCAATCAGCTACGAACACGACGCCATTCTCGGCTGCAATTTGTTTTCATGCTCAGACATTGTTCAGGTGTTTCAGATTCAGGTCGCTGCCGTTGTCAGGTTCGTCCGAAAATTTGGTCTGAACTCACTTTTTGTTTCTATTTATAATACAATGCCAGATATTTCTTTTGCAGATCAACCAGAGAAGCAGGCAACCGGCGGTTCAGAATATTATCTTTGATACACTAGATTTAGAAATGTATGCACTTGAAGTGTCCAAGTGAGGCTGTCTTTCTTTCTTCTTTTTTTGACCGAAGGTCTCGTCTGTACTTGGAACTGAATGAAGAAACAACTGGACAGATTACTCTAGAACTGACCATACAAGAGGACACCACTCAGAAGCAGCTATGGTTGTTGCATTACGTGGATGATCCAATTCTAATCCAGTACACAAAACAGCATGCCCTAATTCCACACCAATTTGAAGCAAGCAGCATTGGTTTTGTGGAGAAATAGCAAAACAAACAGCAGATCTGTTTATTTTGTTCCAGTTATATACGTTAAGACAACAAGGTTTCAGTTACATGAACTTGCTCATAGTGGAACGCTCTCCGTAGGCCCTAGCTGCAAGTCCGACCGAGTCTGTGGATCAGCATGGGCGTTGATGCACAAAGCATGAAACCTAAAGAAGGCACATTCAACTGAAACAATAGAATTTGCAGGATTGCTGCTAGAAACATTGAAATTTGAAAGCTGCTATCCAGAAATTCAGGTTAGCCTAAGAGAAACCATTGTTGTTTTCCCCACACGGGGCATGTTTTTTCATAAAACTATGTTTCCATGTTGATTGTTGAATGGCTTCAATATGGTGCCCGAACACTGAAACCTGCAAGCCCTGCTGCTTCTTTCCAGACTCTCAAAACTACAGGTCGTGTTTTTGGCCCACATTCCTACTCCCTCCGTCCCAAAAGAATATCATTTTATGTGTTCGTCTTGAAAGTTTGACTTGATTTATAGAAAACATATGCAATATTTATATCTCTAAATAATTTTATTAAAAACTAGATTTAAAGATCTTTCTGATGATACTAATTATGATATTAATCGATGATATTTATTATTTATAAAATTACCGACAGTCGTTTCTTGGAAAACAAGAAACGACATCCTTTTTTGACGGAGGAAGTAGGAGTCAGGATGAAATCCAAAGCAAAGTCGTATGTAAAATGTGTTTGTGTTTGAACCCTAGCTATTCCAAACCTTGGACTATACAACGGCTAGGACAGCCAGAAGAAGAAGTACTGTACAGCGCTTCAGAAAGCAGGCCTACCTTCCTGCCAGAGAAGGTAGATGTACCTTCAAGCTGCTAAGCGAATTAACTCCTGGCAAGAGAACCAGAAAAGGTGTACTAATACGTAGCAGTTATGGCTGATGGTACGACATCAAAGCCGATTGCAGCGATGCACCACAACAAAAAGCTACAGGGTACAGAGTAGAGTAGTTGGCAACAACTTCAGCTATACGTATTAGTAGCTGATGGTTAACCTTTGATGTCCTTTTTCTCTAAAAGAACAACATGGATAATGGTTGGATTACAATGATCAGTTAAATTCTAGTGGAAAAAGGTGACTGAAATCTTAAGAATACTCAACAATGGATTGATCCACAGCAAAATACTGAAGAGTGAAATACACATAACCAAAGAGGTTTGATTGCTAACGACTTCAACAGCAACATGTTACACAAACAGTTATATTAAATTGGTTTGGCCGAAAGGCATTTAGTATGCTCAGGAGCACCTACAGGCCAGCAAACAATTAACAATATCATTTGATTCTTTCGCGTGCACGCAGAAAGGTGTAGCGGCTCAACCACCGGTCTACCACCAACTTGACAAGTACAACAAATCAAGCTAATTGGGACAGAATATACTCTTACAATGCGCCGAAGAAAACATCCATCCGATCCAATTTGAGATTTGGGCATTTGGCAAAGCAACATTCTCACATGATACGCCAGCTTGGTTAGAGATTAGATAATGAGGCAGTGAAGAGGCCAAAAGGGCATGAGTGAACCATGGCCCCTGGACTATAGCAATTAAATAAACATTTCAAGTAGATCCGCCAAGCTCACGCAAAACAATCTGGACACATGTAAGCAATGAGATGTCAGAAACCACCCAAACGGATCACATTATGAGACCAAACAACAAAACAGGAACAGAAAGGCTTAAATGGTCTAGAAAAAGAAATCAAACTTATTCTTTTCAGGAAGAACCATTTTCACACCCCCAGAAGTGTTTGAAACCTTCCATTGTTTGCTTATTGTATATGGCAAACCACAAATAGTCACTCTACTTCACTTCGAATCGAAATGATTGCGGCATAGTAGTACACTGGATGGGGTATACATTGCGTTGAAACAGGATCAAGATAACATGTGTCATTTGCTAACTGCCTAAACAAACATAACAAAAAGCCTGAGAAACAGTTAGACACTACTACATATCACAGAAAATCAATATTTATACCACAACATCCACCACATTCCATGTCAAATATGAATCAACATCATCAGGAGTTCTCACAGATTGCAGTAATCCTCAAACGGGACGGCTGTTCTGGTTCAGAGTTCCTTTTCCAGAACGCGCGCCGCCACCACACCTCAAACCCTCTCTGAATGTTTGGGCAATCCTCGCCAGAGTTGAGGAAGCGATTAAACCATGCCAGAAGAATCTCCTGCTGAGTTGCAAGAGGCAGTGTCAGGATTGTGTTTGCCAGCCCATCCTCGATCAAATGCCGATCAAGCCCCTTGCATGCTCGCCGCATCCATCCAAAGTCCTCATAGAAGGGCTCTAGCCAGGTGCTCAAGAGCTGGCAACGGGCCTCCTTGGACACCAAGATCTGCCCCTTGCCAACCCCAACAAAGAGTCTTGCCGTCACTCGGCTCACTTCATAGCGGTGTATCGCTGGCACTTTACGATGCATCGCCGCTAACTCAGTCTGCATTGCCCAAGTCCTCAAGAACTCCTCCGCGATCTGGCGCTCAACAAGGATGTCAAGCATCCAATGCAGGTTGTCAGCCTGCCTAGCAATCTGAGCCACCTCTGAGTGATCACCCTCTGAAGCCCTCACAAATTGCTCACACAGCAAGGACAAGCACCCATTGCATGCAGAATAGAGCGATTCCTTGCGAAGGTCGCCACCAATCGCTCCACTACGGGACGTGCTGTTCTCCCTGAGCATTTTGGACACTAGCCCCTTCATCTCCCTCTTGCCTTCTCGTCCTTCCCTTCCAGGACGACCTGCAGGAGCCTCAGTAACACCTCCTCGCCACCGCTGGAATTGCCACCGTTGCAGCTGCCTCCTACCTCTGCTGCCTCTTCAACCACTGCGGAAGGAGCCAATTCCATTGACACCCTCTTGAGCACCTCCCCAGCTCCTGAGTTCTCAAGGTGCAGCTGCGTCAACAATGCAGCCACCTTCTCGTCATCGTCCTCAGCCCAAGGCGCAGCCTCCAAGTACTCAAGCAAGACAGCACCCCGGCGTCGAATACAATGGCTGCGGACACCTGGAGAAGGAACAGATAATTAAACAAAATCAGTGAGAAAAAAAATGGAAAATCGTTCCGCGGAATCGGCATACATGAGAGGGTACTGGCTGTGGTACCTTTAGAATGCCGAGGACCTTGTTGACATCCTCCCGCATGAGCCTCCGTCGGAGATCCTTGCAGTACATGAGGCGCAGCGTCTCGGCGTAGACCTCGACGTCGTCGCAGTCTGAGATCTCGACGATGTGTGGCAGCGTGCGCTGCTGCTTGGACCAGCGGTCGGAGAGCTTGGCGGCGAAGAACCTGCTGTGCGCGACGAGTATGTGGCGGTGGACGCAGAGCGTGACGGAGAGGCCGTCCTTGGAGCTGAGGGTGAGGCGGACGTCGGAGGAGTCGGCGTCGTTGAACTGGTTCCCGGGGCTGCAGCTGCCGATGAGGTCGGCGATGCGGTCCTGCAGCAGCACCTGGCGGTCCATGGAGCGCGCGGGCTGGAGCTGGAGCTGGTGCGGGTGCGGGGCGGCGGGGCGGGGATGGAGTGGACGCCACCGGCGGCGGCGCCGGTGCGCGGGTGGTAGTCCTGCTCGTTGGCCATCATGTCGAAGAGGGTGGGGCTGGAGCGCGTCTTGTCGAGCGGCAGCGGCGGCGGGGACATGGGGTTGAGCAGCCCCGCGTTGAGCGCGGAGTTGAACTTGGTGTAGCTGGCGGGGTAGGACGGCGGCGGCGCGTAGGCGGAGGAGGGCTGGGGCGGAGTGGCAGCGGCGTAGGAGGACGCCGCGGAGGAGCTGGCGGGCAGCGGGTCCATCGGGTGCGCGGTGGCGCGGGCCGGGGAGGAGGGGTGCGAGTGCGAGGCGGATGCGGAGGAGGCGGAGGAGGAGGAGGAAGCTGGGGCGTGGCCGCCGAGACCGTGCGGCGTGCAGCACCAGGATGTGGAGAGGTCGAGGGGAACGAGGTGGGAAGGGGAAGAGGAGAGCGGCCTGCTGGATCTGGATGAAGCGGAAGCAGGCATATTGTTGGGAGCGCCTGTGAAGCGTGGTGGGGCGGGGTGTCGTGGGGATTCTCGCCGCGCGGGGGCAGCCGGGCACGGGAAGCGGTTGTCGTCTTTTGAGGCCGGAGCCCGGAGCCCGGAGCCGGACCGGGGCGTGCCGTGGCGGGGCAGCGGAGTAATGGAGGGGCCACTCACTGCGGGGACCACCCGCAGGCCGCGGCTGGCTGTCCTCGGAACCGGCGGACGGACGGACGGTGGAGGCGTGATCAATGTATCCCGTGGTGGAGTCCTGGAGGAGCGGTGAGCGCCGGCCGGGCTCACCGCCGGTCAGCCGCGGCTGCACCTGCACCTGGACCTGCACGCGTGATTTGAGAAAGCGGTGTAATACGTGCCCTGACCCGGCCTTCAACGCCTCCCCTGCGTCCGGCAGCTCGGTCTCTCTGTCAGCCCTGCAACCGTGATATTCACCAGTGTGGCCGTCTCTATGCATCCTCAAATTTCAGGTCCTCGGTAATCTTCAAATTCCTTGCTTGCTTGCTTGTGACATGATTTCCGTATCAAAAGGTGCGAAGCAGGTTTGGCATGTGAAAAACATGGTCAGAACTCTGTTTACTGTGGAGTAGAATCCATGCCAGTTGGTTGAGTATTATTCTAGTGATGCAGTATGAAGAACAGCAAAAATGTTTAAAACCGAAAAGATATAGTCGAATGGCAAAAATTATCAGAGCCAAGCATACAAGATGAAAGAGTAATTACTATTACTAATATGTTTAGTTTCAGGTTGTGCTTTGTCAGTAGTGCATATCTTTATTCACCATTGTCTGGATGGCACATTTTCATTATCTGGTCGAATTCAAGTTTTTTTAAGTTGATATGAGCAACAGCGCTGCCTGTTTTAGAGGAAGTATATTTCTTTTAGTGTCAGGTTCAGTTGTTGGCCTATAATACAGCACAAGATGTATGTTGATATAATATGTTTAAGCTGCCAAGTTGCTAATGTTTTCATTCCTGCTTGAAACGAATGGGCCTCATGTTTGTAGAGTTTTGATTCCTGAGCCAGAATCGATCCGGCCCAGGAAGAGAACGGGCCTGTTTTCACCTGGAACAAGCGAAGAAAAGGAAAAAAAAAAAAAAAAAACAAGGCCTAAAACCTCCCTACCACTTTGTTTTTGTGCCACGTGACAGGATCTGTTCCGCGGTGGCAACGCCGAACACCCGTCGGATGGACTGCGGCGGCGGCGACTTGCGGAGCGGAGCACCATCAAGTGGAACGTCATCTACCCTGTCTACCTCAACTCCAAGAAGGCGGTTGCCGAGGGCCGCCGCATCGCCGCCGCCAAGGCCTGCCCAAGATCGCTGATTGCTGTTCGCACCTCAAGATCCCCACGCCATTGAGCTACCCGCCCTGATTCCTTCTCCGATTGTTTCCTTTTCCAGTTCTGGATTGACAGTATCGTTTGTTGGTTGTTGCACATCTGACTGTTGCTATGCGTAGTTGGATAAGGCGTACCCAAGGGATTTCTTCCAGGTGGGGAGGGTCAGGGTGCAGCTCAAGAAAGATGACGGCTTCCCCGTCAATCCTGCTATTAAAACAAGTAAGTGCCCGGACTGCATACTTTCTTTCACCTAAGCTGAATTTAGAGTGGGACTGCATACATATTATAACCTATTCTATTACCAAGAATGTGTTCAACATATCATGAATTGCTAGCGATTCATATGGGAAGAATACGTATGCAAGTGTTTCCTTCGCGTAAATATCATATAGTTTTTGCTTGTTGATGATGGCATCTAGGAAGGAAGGTAGCAAACTGGTACTTGTAGTGGGTTGCAGTTCATATTTTTACTCCGCTTAGTCAAGGAACTTAACATTTGAAGTGCAAACCCATGAAATGTGTACCTCTGTTGCATTGTTTTAAATCGCAGGCTAAAGCATCTACTGGTGCTAAGGCATTTAGCGTTTTCATAAAAAAAACATTCAAATTATTGCAACAAGGGATTTCAGAAGGATCAATAAGTAGTCACTTGTATACTAATTTATCAAGCTAAAGTTTAAAAATAAGTCGTTTAAGACTTGTCAAGCTCTCTAGCCTCTAGAGCATAAGAAAATAGTTGAAATAGACAATCAAATAAGTGTAGAATAGCTAGCACAATTCATAAGTGTCCACTGTTAGATGGCCACATCACATTGGACAACATAAATAGTGACCGATCACTTGATAATTATAATCTAAAGAACTGAAACAAAGTAATCAGAAGATCATACAGATGGTGAATGCTGTCAAAATGGTGATTCTCATCTTTTGAATCTGTAGAGGAAGCAGCTGATTGCACTTCTTCATCATCAGGAATCAGCTTCCTTTTCTTTCTAAGCTCAGTACCTCTCTTTTCCTGCTTCTTGTGATGATTATGCCCTTGCTCCAACTTTTACACCTTCCGACTGCTGTTCTGGTTCAGCATTGGTCAAATACCACTGGTCCATTCATTTTTCTCATCCTCAAGAGCATTGGTCATTGGTTTTTCAATGGTCCTTTTTTCTGTTTTGAGTTTAGAGTTGAATATGCCAAATGCAAGATCCTTCATCCTGTCGTGAACTTGTTTGTTGAGTCTTTTTGTGTGACCTTGTAGACGAAGCAAAAGTGAACAAAATTGCAGAAATGTTCACGTTCAAGGAAAATATAACAGTAACAGATGAATTTAAAATATTCTACTATTTATTCCTTTCTTAGCGAAAGGGCCTCTACCTAGGTTGGTTAGGTGGCCTAAGTGGCCACGGCCGCAGCCTCTGAGGCCACCGCATGCAGCCCTGACATGCAGCCGATGATT
>JADLZL010002338.1:0-162587 GCA_015844335.1 Chrysopogon serrulatus | reverse complement strand
TTTCAAACCATGCACTTTACCTCCCTAAAGTGGTTTTAATTGTGGTTTTGCTACAGTGACATTGGTTTTGTCTTTTTCTTTTTTTTATTTATTTTGGCTGACTTTTAAAAAAATTATAGTAAATCATAAAAAAAAATTTAAAATAGAAAATCTATTTTTTTGAACTCTACATGAGTAGATCTCCGCAGTGAACATATAATATGGTATGTTTTAATACAAAGTGTTTGCTAATATTTTTATTTTTTATTTATTTTAGGTGAATATTTGAAAAATCATAGTAAATCATTAAAAAATAATAAAATAGAAAATCCAATTTTATTGGACTCCGTATGAGTAGGTCTACAAAGTGAATATATAATATGGTATGCTTTAGTCCAATAAAATAATTATAAAAGTTACATTTATGAATTATTTTAATTAATTATAGAAAAGTATAGATCGAAACTTACAAAAAAAAAATTTATATTAAAGTATATCATATTATATGTTTATTTGTAGATCTACTCATGTGGAGTCTAAAAAAAATTAGATTTTCTATTTTATGATTTTTGTGTGATTTACTATGATTTTTCAAAGATTCGCACAAAATAAATAATAAAGAAAAGACTACTAACACTTTGTATTAAAACATACCATATCATATATTCACTATGTATATCTACTCATGTAAAGTCCAACAAAATTATATTATCTATTTTATAATTTTTTCATGATTTATTATAATTTTCAAAAATTTAGCCAACATAAATAAAAAAGAAAAAATAAAACCATTGTTACTGTAGCAAAACCACCATCAAAACCACTCCGGGGGGTAAAGCCTATGGTTTGAAAAGTTAAGGGAGGTTTGTTTGCCCGGTTTTAGAGTTCGGGGAGCAAAAGTAGACTTTTACGAAAGTTAGAGGACGAAAAAGTAGACTTTTTTCCAAATATTAAAGACACTCATTTTATTTTGTGTTTTTCTAAAGCGCAATCCCAAAATTGAAAATTTTGGGGTGTTGACATGTGGAAATTTGATACCAGAATACTTGTGTGTTAGCTACAACGATTATTCCGTGCACTTGAGGATCTTTTCTATTTGCGTTAAGAAATACCAAGAATAACTATAGTAGAAAAGGAGGGTCCCTATTATTTGACATTTACATTGAAATTGGAGGTGATGGAAGTAGAGTGGTCGGCGATGATGGCTATAATTCGTGTGGGTACATGCGTGAAAGGTGAAGAAAAAAGGAAAGAACCACAATAGTCCTCAGGGGAGAACCCATTCGAACGAGGCCTTTTTAGAGAAATCTGAGGGTTCATGTAAGGGCCTGCCTACATATTCATTTTTTGCTTTAATTGCTAGAATTGCTCTTACAACAATGTCTCATGACAATTGTTTTTGTTATTCATTAACTAAAAGCCCTAGTTTTGTTTTGGCCAATTGATGAAACCTTAGACTAATCTATTTGATAAGTATATATATATAGCTTTAGCATGGATGGTCCACTCTAGATGGAGTAAGATGTTGGATGGAAATGACCATAAGTGCTCTAAAGAGACAGAGGAGAAGAAATAGAAGCAAGTAGGCTCAACGTAAAGGTATAATCTATAGGGCCATTTGCTTTCGGTACTCAAGACACTATAGAGAGTGTGAGTATATTTAGAATATATAATCGTATTATTAAGAACCTGTTTGGATCCAATGAACTAACAACTAGTTCAACTAGTTGGGTTTTATGGACTAGTGAACTAGTACTAGTTGAGATTTGAATTAGTCATTAGTTCACCCACTAGTTCACCTACTAGTTTACTTGTTTGGATCCTTATAGACTAATTGTTAGTCAACTAGTTACTAGTTCATGGGATCCAAACAGAACCTAAGAGTAGTGATCTCGTGTCAAAAAATGGTTATCCAAATAGCACTAGGTGTTTGACTTCATGCATTGCATTAGAACCTAGTGTGCTAAGTGAACTCTTGAAAAATTCATTTGGAAAATACTAACACACGTACACATGTGGCGAGACACTTTTGTGTTGGCACCGAGCTTGCGAGGCGGGACTCGGCGATTTTCGAGAGAAACAAGCTATTACAAGGGCATCGAACGCTGGGTCTAGAGGCGTCGGACACGTCCGATGACCCTTTGAAGTTTGGCATATGAACAGTATGTGCAGCGGAGCGTCCAGCGGTAAAATGTCTGCACATAGGTGCAGAGTAGCGAGGTGTCAGAACTCAAGCGGTACAGTCATCAGACGTTGGAGCGTCTGTTGCCACCCCGTCGGACACGTTTGATGGGTGTGTGGAGGTTTTTAAACCCCTCTGTACTGCGTCCGGTACTCTGGCTGGCGTCCGGTGGCAGTCGTATGATGCGCAAAGTTTGTGAGCACGATAGAGTGCATCAGACAGATACGATGCTAGGCATCTGAGCGTCCGGTGCTTCTGCAGTAGCGCGCGTAACGGTCAAATTCAAAGGAGGACACATGACGACCTCGTGGGGCTCAGGGATGAGCGTCGGGCGCATCCGGTGGATGGTGTCGGCGCGTCTGATGCCTCCGAGTCAGCCCCACTTCAAACATAACGGTTAGATCTTTTGAGTGGTAGCTATAAAGCTTGTGGCCAGCTTGGGGAACATCTCTTGTACATTTTGATCATTCTTGAGCACCCTAGAGCTGAGCCAACCTTTTCCCTCTCATCTTGGTTGATTGCTTGCATCCAAAGAGAGATTGGGAGAGATTCTAGTCCATTGCTTGTGAGTTCTTGCATCCAATAGAACTAGTGATCGTCCTCGCTACATGATTGCTTATTCTCTTGGTGGTTGCCGCCACCTAACGATTGGAGCAGTAAGGAGAAAGTGTCAGCAACCCCGGTGACTGTTCTTGGCCACACGGACGAGTTGTGAGGGGTTCTTGACCTTTCTTCGCGGAGATTGCAAAAGGTATTCTATTGGAATGCTCATGTCATTCAACTCCTAGCTATAGGTAGGTTCTTATGGTGCCTAATGAGGCTCGGTGTGTGATACCGATTAGCTACCGAACCATATGGTCAAGGGAGACACAACGAGGACTAGCGTGTTGGCAAGCACGTGAACCTCGGGGATAAATTGGAATCTCCTTCATTCTTATGTGGATTGATCCTTCGAGATCATATTAGCATTCTTGTTGATTGATTGGGTCTTTACATTGATATTGATTGAATCAACAAGATGGTGATTGGCTACATCCAGAAGGTTCGGTTTGCATAGGTTCATCCTCTCTTTACTTGTGCAAGTAGCATATTAAGTTGTGTAGCTTAGCTTCCTCATGTAAATTTATTGTTAAGAACCATACTCCTAGTGTGTACTAGTATATTAGGATTGCTAGAATTGGTTTAGGAGGCTTGCAATTCACCTCTCTTGTAGGCTAGCGCAAAACTCGCATTATCGCCAATTGTGTTACTAATCGGTTTATCTGGTGTGTTTGTAGAAGTTTTAATTAGGCTATTCACCCCTCTCTAGTCAATTGGACCTTTTATTAACTTTCCACAACTAAAATATGGCATGAAGCCCGACTGAGCACATATTCATTTTCTTCATTTCATGATTATTTGGTTTGATTGCTGTCCTCATTGAACTCTCATGGACGAGCCGTTGGCGTCAGCAGCGCTGGAATAGTCCAAGCTGAAAAGAAAATCATATTGTGTTCTGTCACACATATTCCAAAAGCTAGCAAGTAAGAACTAATTCGTGCTTTCAATACATGATAATACTCATCAAAGATAAAATGTCCATGATTTTCCCTTGAAAAAAGACAAATTGTAGTTATTACGTACTTCCACATTTAGTTCCAGCTGGCAATGGCTTGGTACAATCTTGTGCAGCACGAACAATTTTTCGAGGGCTTATGAAGTGCTCATCTTCAACGCTAATAGTATGGCAAACACAAATCATGTCAGCTTGTTGTATAGCGTGACAACATTTGGCGCTTGGTGCTGCATACTCATTGCCATTTCTTATGATTTTGTCACAGTTGACATAAACCGCCACCTTCTGATAATAACAATCGCCCTCGCCCAAAGCTTGATGACCTGTAATGGCAAACACAAATCATGTCAGCTTGTTGTATAGCGTGACAACATTTGGCGCTTGGTGCTGCATACTCATTGCCATTTCTTATGATTTTGTCACAGTTGACATAAACCGCCACCTTCTGATAATAACAATCGCCCTCGCCCAAAGCTTGATGACCTGTAAATATAGTGAACACGAAGGCAAAGACCACAACTAGAAGGATTTCTTTTATAGCCATCAAGGAGACTATTTCGTCTATTTTAGCCTAAGCAATAGCAATGATGAATACTGAAAAGTTGCTTAGCGTCCTCGCACCATGGACATCTATTTACTCCACTGGATTTCTTTTATAGCCATCAAGGAGTATATAGCGTTCAACATTTCTATAATGTAGTCATAGAATCCTCCTTGGATATTACCGCTTCCATAATCCAAGTCATAAAGGGGAAAATAAATGTGTAGAAATCTTTGAGCGGAATAATAATTATACATTGAAATCGAGACAGGAAAAATAATAAATGGTAAAAGATCTATGTTTTCATGAAAAATAAATGTCAAGATATCATGGAATCGCGATATAGGCAACATAGATATCAGGCGGGCAGGGCCGGGTCGTGGTGGGCGTGACGGGGCATTGGCGCGTGATCCGGCGGCGGGGTCTCGGCGGACCGCAGGCGGCCGCGGCGGCGGCGCGGGTGTCACTGACTCCTCACATTCACATCGGGAGTGGGAGGAAGAAAGGAGATGCGCTTTGGAACGGAGCCCATGTGCCGCCCGCTGCGGCCTGCCTGTCCACGCCGGCACGCAAGCGCCCAACGCCAACGGGCACGCCGTGGGTGCGTGAGCTCGTCGTGCCGCCGCGGGTTTTCGCTCGCTGACTGGTGGGACGTGGCACGGGGTTTATCTTGTCTGTCTGTCTGTCTGTCGATCGCCCATGGATTCGCTTGGGGAGTGGGGAGGACCGGAAGAGCCGCCGGCCCATGCTGGCCATGGGCCTTGGCCCATGGGTGTTTTGGGCTTTGGTTAGTTGCGTGCCGTGCCGCTCTGACTTCATCGAGGTCGGCTGCTCTGAGTACCCTCGGTCAGAACACCGAAGCCTGCAAAATTCATCGTGCACCAGCAAAACACACGGCGTAGTGCTGTACCAGTGTAAACCATATCCATAATATGACCAATGGGACAGTAGTAATTCGCTGGAAATGTGTGCGGCTCCAAGTGCAGTCCGGCAGGAAAAAAAATATTGCAAGATTTATTGGCATGTACCAAGGGATTCAGGTTTCAAAGTACATACTTCTAACTGCCATATGCTTTCTTTTAGTTTTGCAAAACAGAAAACTACCTCAGTTTTAGTGTTTACTGTTGCCATTCGGCGAGTAGCAGGGCGAACATTGCGTGCATTAGGGCTTCTAGAAGCTAGGAGAAAAACACATAGCCGTCCCCCCACCCACCCATCCCCCCAAGACTCCGTTTAGATCCTTAGAAATTAAAAATCATTGTAATAATCATAATTTAGTTGCGTATCCATTAAGTTAGTACGGCTGTATGTCTAAATTAATTACTATAAGGCGCCCCATGAATTTAAGACAAGCATATATTTGAACTTTGAAAAATTCTATATTGTTAAATTTCAAGCCAAATAGATTCTAATTCTTCTAAAATAAAAGGGCCCAAACGGGCCGCAAGAGAAAATGCCTGGTTAACAATTTCATTATCTGCGCACCCTAGAGTTAACACAAGAATATAAGATGTGGACCAATTCGGCAGGCTGGTTGCAGCGGTTAACCAACTTGCAGAGGCAGCATCAAGCAATAAGCAGCGCAGGAAGCCCAGAGCAACAAGAAGCCAGCAGTGGCAGCTGCTTAAGGCCCTGTTGGCCCGCGCTCCAGCTCCGACGCACAGCCGCACCGGCAGTAGAATGATTGGTTATGTCCAAATTCTCGTTTCTCTCCTCTCCTCCTACTCCCTCCGTATAGGAAAAGAATGTCGACTACAGACGCTCTATAAAAAATTTGCATTATAAATTGGCCCTGTTCGCTTATCTCATCAGCCGAGCTTATCAGCTATTCAAACAGTATTTTTCTCTCACACCAAACCAGCCGGCTGATAGGCTTATCTTATCAGCCGGCTTATTCCACAATAAGTGCAGTATTTAGGGGTGACTTTCAGCGACTACTAGGGGAACATGGGCATGTATTAGTCTAAGGACAGCAGTAACTTTGATAGCCTATAATCCTCATGGATGCTTTATAGGACTGCACCTATGTAGTCATGATCAGAGAAGTTTGATAGGTAATACTGCAGTAGCTTTTCTATTGCCCCCTCCTTGCTTTTTCACCCTCCAGGTTGCCACACAATCCAATCGATTAGAGTAGTCAACAAAAGCTCTACAAGTCAGTAAACTCAACCACAGCTTAACTCAGTGTTCAGTGTCTCCTCGCAACCGATATTCTGGAAGACAATGCTACTATAAAAGGTGGGAATCACTAAGAACCAGTGTTCTGATTTCTCTTCCAGATGGACGCCCAAAGTACCTGCAAGACGCGAGCAGCTTATGATGACCTTTGCACGTAATGTCAGAAGACAACACCGGAAAAAAAAAAGAATTTAGCTAGCATGATTCCATGATTTATAAGATGCAGCGCATGTGCCTACCTCCTATAACATTATCAAGTTATTTGCTATTATTCTTCCTTGTTGTGAAAACTCTCCGGCAAGGAAAATTCTTCCCCCTGACTGAAGTTGTCCTTTTCATCATCCTCTGGTTTCTTCATTTATTAATCATCACAAGTTAAACTTGTTAGTTGTGACCCAACCGTAGAATTTCCATACAAATGTGAAATTGTTATGCAGATATAGATTTAATCTATTCCAATTGTCCACACACATATAAGACCAAAAAAAAAGGGAATATAACAAAGTAATTCAGATATTGGGTTTCGAGGTACCAGCATTTCTAGGTTAAAGAAGCGGTCCAAGAGTTGTAAAACTTCATCAGAAGAGAATTGTCGGTCAAGGCTGTAACATATAACATATAGTCAGACCAGATTCCATATATTTTCACTGTAGTATTCGAAGCCGAAATTGTCATATGCGGTTACCTTTTTCGCAAATATTCCATGAGGCCATAGAGAACAAAGTGCCGATGAATGCCTAAAACAAGTACACCAGAATTACAAAATGTGTGAAAAAAGAAATGTATTCTTTAGAACTTCGTTTAAGTTGCATGGTTTCTAGTTTTTCAAAATGGCAACGCAGCAGCCTGACATTGGAGCCCTGTAACTTGTAGTTGCAGGGGCACAAAGCCACTTTCAATTCTAGAATACTATTAATCCCACCTTGTACATCACTCAATACGCTTTAGCTGAACCTTAACAACATAAATTACATCCTTTGCATATCAAAATATTTTGCAAATATACCAATCATTCATTCAACAATGAGGACGAATACATTTTATTTTTTTTTTTGCATAAACAGCAGCCTTTCATTATATGAAAGCATGCATATGGTACTCAGGTAGCTCATTCATTGTTTACGTTTCGCCTTAGTGAATTAGTGTTATTAACATCGATGTTTACATAAGTGAAGGCAATTTATGCCAAGCCCCAAGGGGCAACAAACAAAGAACTCAACATTATGGCGAAACCTTTGAGTTTTGATGGAGGGTAGAACTCGAGAGCCTGCAGCAGCCTCAGCTCCAACTCCACCTGCGATTGCTCCTAACATATACAAACATTCAGGGAAGATCAGTCACGATGATATTGATAACAGTATAACACGCCCTCCTCCCTTAACAGATAGAAAAGGAGAAAGGATAAGGGACCTTGGGAAGAGAAGAGGCGGATGACGGCGGCGCCTGCGCCGGCGAGTCAGGGGCAGACTCGACGTTGTCCATCAGGGGCGGATCTAGAGAAGGGACATGTGCGTAAACATCAAATAGCTTGAGGTTCGAGTTTGGGACCTGGGTTTCGCACAGCAAACAGGGAGGAGAAGGGGGGGAATACCTGATGGGCACTTTTTGCCGGCTAAGAGATCGGCGAGGACCTCGGCACCTGGCGTAGGCGGCGATAGCCCAACTAGGACCCGATCTGGGAAGAGGGAGGCTCGTCGGTCTGGACTGAGGCACTGACGGCGGCGCGAGCCAGGCGGTAGCGGCGGCGTACGGACGAGAGAGGGACGCGAGGGGGAGAGGCGGTGGGGATCGAGGGAGAGCCTTTTACCTGGAAGCCACTAAGAAAGATGCACCCGACCCCTCGCGCCATTGAAAAGTTCGATCCGACCTGTGTGCCCAACTCCATCTTTGTTTTTACCACCATGCCATTCCGTTCATTTTTATTGATAACGGTGTTAAACTGTAGTGCGAAAAGTCTAAAATACCCTCCGAGATTTATTTTCTCATTTTCTTTTAATCCTTTTGGTGGGACCCACAAGGTATCTTTCTAGAAAAGGAAGGAGAGCACCGGTTGTCCTTATCCCGTCCGTCTGACTCTTATCCACACACACGCACGGGAGCATTCTAGGCTTCTGTCCACACACGCACGCAGGAGCTAGGAGTCAGCATGGTCGGCGATGAGCAGCGGGGCTGCACAGGCGACGAGCAGCTGCTGCGCTCGATGACAAGCAACCCGCGCGTTCTTCAAGGAGCGGAGGAAGTTGCAACAGGCAGCGATGGCCACGGGAAGGGAAGGAGACTGGAGGCGTTGCCGTGGGGCCAGAGTGCGCTCGGCCTCCATCCGCTTACAGACGGCGAAGCCCGCCCGCCCACCGGATGGCGCTGGCAAGCCTGCCGCGGCCACCGTGACGTACGCGAGTTTCTCATTGGCCCCAGCCAGACGGCGACGGCTGCAGGCGACAAGGCAGCTGCAAGCTTCGGTGATCCACGGCGAAGCCGCAGCCTTCCGCGTGTTCCTCTCGCGCAGCTGGCTGTAGCGAACCACAAAGACCCGCCGGCCGCTACCGCCTCGCACGCCGCCATGCTCATGGCGCCAGCGCCCCGGGTGCTCGTCGCCGCAGATCGGCTATTGCTCCACGCCGACGCCATGGCTCGACCCCCAACATCCGCGTCGCCATCACCTTCAACAGCTTCACCCAGCCCCCACCACGGCTCGCCATCATCTCGCCACGCTGGCCATCTTCTTCTTCTACACCGTCGTGGAGGATTCGCCCTTGTGGCGGCGGTGTTCTTCGCCACCACGCCGCCGCCGCCGCCGCGGGTCGCCGAGTCGTCGGCGTCCCCTGGCCTCGCAACCTCGCGTGCGATCCCACCACCGGCCTCGCAACCTCGCGCCCCGCAGGCGGAGGCCATGGCGATGCGTGGCCGGGATGCACGCGGAGGCGAGGTCGTGGGCGATCTTGAGAAGCGTCACTTGGCGCGCCGCCGACTCGCCGCAAGGCCGCCCACGATGGCGGGCCGGAGAGCCAGCGCCCCGCTCTACGGCACGACCCGCGCCGACCTTGATGAATGCGCAACATCAAGTATCTCGACCACGAGGATGAAGCCGAGAGGGACAAGGACGCGGACGACGAAGCGTGGGGTCGCGGCCGACGAGGAAGCTTTGAGCGACGACCGACGCAGCGACGAGCCGAGGAGCCACAACAGCGCCGCCGCCACACCGCCGCCAAGGCCGAGCCACCGCGACGAAGCGCCCGCCCGCCACCACGGCCGCTGGGAGGGAGCCGTGGCGAAGCGCCACGCCCACCACCACGGCGAGCGCCCCCACCCCTGCAAGAGCGAGCGCCACCCCCGACGCCGAGCGATGAGGAGGCGTGGAGATGGAAGAGCAAAGAGCGCGAGGAGGACGAAGAGAGGCGGGGGCGGAGACGGCCGCGGTCGGGCGGAGGTGGAGAAGACGATGAGGAGATGTGAGAAGGGGGGTGAAAGTGGGGTCCACATGCCATTGTGTTTCGATCCGAGGGCATTTTAGACTTTTTTATGATAGTTTGACACCGTGAGAGGTCCGGACGGAAATGGCATGGAGGCAAAAAAAAGATGAAGTTGGGTACACAGTGTCGGATCGAACTTTTCAAGGACACGAGGGTCGGGCGCATCTTTTATAATGGCATACGTAAAAGGCTCATCGAGGGAGGTGGTGCCGTGGACGGTGGACCCGTGGTGGACGGTTGGGCCGAGATTTTTTTAATTTGCTTGTTAAAGCCCAACCCGTCACAACAATAGAGTTTTTATTTTTAATATATTTTCTTGTTTTCTCAAATATATATTTTTCAAAACAGTTTTTGTAAATCCAGACATATACCGCCAATTAAATTAAATGGCAGTGCAGTAAAGTCACCTATTTTTGGCAGCAAATACCTTAACAACGTGTCAATCAAGTGATATATGGGCCTTACTACCATTTGAGGGCGCATCATTACCTAGCCTCGTCCTACTAATAGCATGAGCACGTTACATAATTTTGATTATATTTTATTCACATGTTAAATAATTCTGCTCAACTATAATTGGTGAGATAATTTTGAAAGAAAAACAAAAAAAAATAACATAAATGGGCTTAACGGTAGGTTCAGTACACAAAAAAGCGCAAGCCTAGGTGAACAAGTAGATCTCACGAACAATGCATTATAGTTATGATATGAAAAATAAGGTATGAAAGACAGTTGGAAGAAACCTTGAAGTCGTTATCAAGGTCAACGCACATGAATCCGTATCTATGTGGAGACATACATTCCTTCCATATACTGAACAAAGCAGACATTTGGGACACTCATGCCACTCAAAAGGCTCTCGAAGGATTGGACTTCCATATTGCCATTTATGTTTGTGTGGGTGCCACCATATTAGAGCCGGTTTCCATAATAAACTTATGATCCAAGTTGCATAGGGGATTGTTTCTTTTGAGTTGCATCTTTTAGGGTTTTTTGTTGTAAAAAAGCCATTTTTGGCTTTTTTTTATTCTTGAATGTTGTTTTTCCTATGAATTTTGTAATAAATTTTTAGCTTCTTTGAACCTAGAAAAGTATGTATCATCGTGCTTTTTTAGTTGGGCTATTTGTTTTGGCTTCTAATTTCTAACTGGTAGAAGCTAGCAAAAAGCTGAAACAAACCGGTTAGCTTTTAAAATGTGTAGTCCTCTCTAGTTATAGGTTACATTTTTTGCCCATTACAGTATTTGGTTTATCCTAATGTGTCTAGGTTTTGTCTATATTTTACAGATTCACAAGCCACAAGACAACTTTTCACAATCTAGTGTGATTACTTGTCTTTGCACAATCTAATGTGCTTGCATACATGCTCTTTCTATGAAGTAGCTCTTTTGGTTAGGCCAACCCAATACCTCCTCTCTAGGGTCGTTAGAGTTCAAGTCACAAGGGACTCACTAATGGCACATTTGATCAAAGGAAAAAAAGCGCTTTCGTTTGTCCCATGTCCAAAGGTTGACTCATCTCACGAAGTTGTGGTGCCATTCTGTAAAGGTGGGACAGATGTTCGAAGGTTTTCTCAATCTACGTAAGAATATCTTTTTGTAAACCAAAATATCCGGTGGATGTTAGCCACCGCGAATCGAGTTTTTTATGAAGCAGCTCTTTGATGTTGCTAAAGTACTTTATAGCAATGTTTGGTAAAAATATAGTTATTTTATAAAATGAAGAAGTTCTTAATACAGACTGATTTTAAAATCACTTATGCCTGTCATGAATAAATGATGATCACAGTATACTTTTAAAACCTTCTTTTTTCTAAATCTCAATAAGTATGCATTAAAAAAGGAAATGGAGGGTGGATGCGCATTCAACAGACAATCAAGTTACAGTGTCACTCCTAGCAGCACCAAAGAATTACATTAAATACTATAACCACCTACTGCATCTTTGCCGTGACAATATAGAACGACAAAAGGTTATTTCTATAAGAAAAAAAAGTTTATACTACTCATAAAAACCCACTTTACTGCAAAAGAGGCAGGTTATGCCCCCAATAAAGAAAAACCTCGGAGTACAATCAGCATCCGAACGTTGCGACTCCTGCCGTCCTGCGTGGACGTGCAAAATGTCTGTTTTGCCCCCGTCTCGATGCGGGCCCTGCCTAAAGGCAGCCAGCCCCAAAACACAGGCCCGCATCGGCTCCCATGCCATGCCATGCCAAAGCCGGACAGCGCAGCCCCAGAGCGGCGCTCAGCTCAGGCTCACGCACCCGCCCTCCCCTCTGCGCTTTGTTTTGGCTGACACACGCACAGCGAAAGAGAACAGACGACGATGACTCACCGCCCTGGCTTTTCCCCACAGGCGACGCAGAGAGCGAAATCGAGCCGTTGGCGTCCGGACACGCCGGGCTCCTCCCCCAACGGGGCGGGCGGGCACCCACTCCGTCAGTCTGTCAGTCCACTGTGCACGGGCAGCACGGCCGCACTCGGCCACGCGACGGTGTTCGTTGGCTCGCTCGCAGGCGCGCGCGGCAAAGAGAAAAATTGGGGGAAAAATGGAGCGCCGCTTCTGCGTGTGGTCGGTGCTTTCGTCCATAAAAAGGGGGGGGACGGCTCGGGGAGCTTGACGACACTGCACACCACTCCCCTCCCTTCCAGTCCCCAGTCCCCACACCGAGCTGTCCCCATCTCGCACCATCTGCTGCCTCGCGCGAGCAGCCGCGCACACACACACACACTCTCTCTCCCTGCTCCCAGTGTTCACGAGTCCAGAGAGCTCGAGAGCTCTTGCAGCCATGGCGGCGGCTCCCCTGCTCCTCCTGCTGCTAGCGGCCATGTTCGCAGGCTCAGGTGAGTGAGCTCCGGATCTGCACGCCGCTCCTCTGCGCTTAGCGTTGTTGTTGTGTGCGAAGAGGTTTCTGTTCTGCCCCTCTTTTGTTTGCCTTTGCCCTTTTCACTCCCCTGCTCATCTGCTTCTTGAAATCCATCGCCAACCCTCATCCTTCCTCCTTGTCGAGTGGGCATGCAGAAGATCTTTTCTCTTTCTCGTTTCCCCCATTTTTACGCGTAGTTATCCATCCATCCATCCAGCTGAAGAACGAGAAACGTCAGATTTGAAGTAACCGAGTAACCGGGCCGCTCTTTTGTGCAGATGCGATGTTCTGCGTGTGCAAGCAGGGCGCGACCGACCAGCAGATGCAGGCGGCGATCGACTACGCCTGCAGCAAGGGCGCCGACTGCGCCTCAACCAACAAGGGTGGGCCGTGCTACGGCAACGGCAACAAGGTGGCCGTCTGCTCCTACATCTGCAACGACTACTACCAGAAACGGAGCTCCATGGGCGCCACCTGCGACTTCAACGGCGTCGCCACCCCCACCAGCAGCGACCCCAGCTCCGGCACCTGCAAGTTCGCATCCGGACCCAGGTAGTAAACCCAACCCCTCGTTTCCATCTCTTCCACTGGTGTCCGTAGATAGAGTAGTGTATTTCTTTTTTTTTTTTCAAGATTTGGGACTCCAGTATTATGCGCACTGTATTTTGCTGCTGCTGATTAGAGTAGTGTATGTAATCTGGGGAGTCGAGTATTTTAAAGCAGGATGCAGTATATTTGGGCACTTACTGTCCTCGACCACTGTCAGTGTCAGGTCATTTGGCATACTTAAATCGTATTAGAGCTCTTTTAATGTTAGATTCTGTCCATGGGGAACGCCTGGCCGTGCAGAGTCACATCCATGACACTAGTTTAATTCAAAAAGGCCTCGAATGAAGTCATGCCCCGGTACCTGCAATGCAGTGCTAGTGCTCCTCGTGTAGGTGTTGCAAGCTTGCACTGCCAAATCCGAAGGGGGGAAAAAAAAATCTTTTTCTAGCTCTAGCTGCAGTAGTGCTAGCTGCATCGGTACATCATCGTCGCTGGCGTCCAGCATATACAGTTCGTGGCCATGTGAAAATAAAGGTCATCTGAAACGGATCCTCTGGTCCGAGCTTAAAGCAATGTCTTTTCCGCCGCGCCGGGGTCCCTTCCGGGGCCGGCGGCCGCGCTACCCAAAGTACACTGAACCTGCTGGACCAATGGCAGCCGTCCACTCCAGCCGCGGTTCATCGCCCCAAAGAGCTTTTTTTTTTTTTTTTTTGCAGCAAAGCAAATGGATATCCCCGGAGTTTTCGGTGGACGATTGATTCCTAAAGCCACATTAATTTTTTTTCCAGCCAAAGTGCGGTTCTTTCGTCGGACTAACGTGTCTTGCCATTGTTGATGTTTCCTTCCTGCAGCAGCACAGGCGCCGGCGCCGGCGGCGCTGGCATGGGCACCGGCGGGATGGGCGCTGGCACCGGCGGCGGCGGCATGGGTGGTGGCGCTGGCACAGGCGCGGGCACCGGCGGTGGCATGGGTGCTGGCACGGGCATGGGCGCCGGGACGGGCGCTGGCACTGGATCCGGCGCCGGCACCGGCGCCGGCACGGGGATGACGACCCCGGGAACACCCTGAGCCCACCGTTCGGCGGCACGGGCGCGTACGGCCCGTCAGGAGCAGGCAGCACCGACTACAACGACGCCGTCGCGCCGCGCGCTGCCGGGCTGCACGTCGTGGCCGCCGTTGCCCTCGCCGCTGCCGCCGTGCCCCTCCTCCGCTAGGGGGTGGCCAACTGGGCTGGCGAGCGGGCGGGGCAGTGGATCCCGCCTCGGCGGTGGCGCCGCCGCCTGCCAGCGCGGCGTGCCCTTTCCGGCCTGTGCGGCTGCGCGTGCCTGCTGGGTTTTGATCGATCAGCCGCCGTCAGTGTAGTGGTAGTAGCAGCGCAAGCACGGGGGTTTATTGTTATTCAACTGACCTCTGTCTTTCTCCTTCCTCGTGCTCGTGCTTTAGTTGTGGCCGCCATGTGTTGTGCTCCTTTGTACTACTGGTAGAGAGAGATCTAGGGATTCTTTTGGTAGTTCCGGACATACGTGTCGAACCTGTTGTTCTCCAGTGTTTTTTGTTTCCTGTGTTTACTACTACTACTGTAGAACTATGCTAGTGTTTGGTGGCGGCTGCTTTCTTTCTTTCCATGCATTCTGATTCTGCTCTGTGCTGTGCCTGATGTTGTATACTCATCCTAGTGCGTCTCATGTTGCATTGCACTGCACCTTCACGTCTGGTCTGGCAGGCAAGGTTCCTGCGGCGCTTGACGCAATTCGGGGGTCACATGCCCGCCCGGCATGAATGATGCTGCGCCGTTCATTGCCTCGCACGCTGCAAATCCTGGAGAGCGCGTGATGGCGCTGGGTGGAACAAACAGGACGCCGATCTGTGAATGATTCCAGGTTGATCCGTGGGGACGCCGGCTGCTGATGCTGGGGGCCTTTGCCTCTTGCGCGAGAGTTCTGGGTCGCCCCGGTACCATCCGGGCAACGTGTCCGGCGGAACGAACATGCCGACACCGACACATGAAAGCTCACGAGGCGGTGATCTCTTCGGAATCCGCGGCGGGGACCAGCGCAGCGCAGGCGTAGCGGCGACCAGGGCGCGATTGGATCTGCCCCGAGGCGGTGACCGTTGTCGCGGACCAGGCGTGCGCGGCGGCGCCCGTCGTGGTAAACGCGAACCCGACCGGCGGTCCCACGCAGTCCCGTGGCGATATTGACTGGTCGGTGTTAATCCATTATTAATTAAGTTCTTGTTTTCCTTCCCTTCAAATTCTAGATTTATTCACTCTATCACATTTATTTTTAGCCACATAAGTACATGAAGCATTAAATATAAGTAAAAAAAATAATTAATTACAACAGTTTAATTATAAATTAAATTTTTTAAGCTTAGTTAATTCATGATTAAATAATAATTGCCAAATATAAACGAAATACTACAGTTTTAATTTTTTTTAACATTAAACCAGGGCTAATAAATTGGCCACTGGCAGGGGTAATAATAGGTGGTAACGGCGCGCCGGGCCGCGTGCTCGGCTAGCAGGTGGGCGGACGGATGTCCGTCCGCTGGGCCAGTGGCGGGCTCTGCGCTCGCGAAATGCACGAGGCAGGCTTTTGATGTTGGGCCGCGCGGTGTTATCCTGTCGTGGATGACGGCCCACTCAAACGCGTCGCGGGATTCGTCGTGCGGGAGAGTAGGAAAAGATCGGAACGAACTTGACCCGACCCACAAGCGAAGATGGGCCGCAGAGAGAGTTTCAGCGCGACCAAAGAAAAGCAGCTCACCGCGCAGAGCCCGTGAATGGACCAGATAGAAGAATAGAATAGAAGGCGACATGTTTGCGGCCCGCTGAGGATTTTATTATTTTCGCCGGCCCATGAGGCTTGGGCAGTTGATGATTCGAAAACTCTAATTAGCGACCTGTCGCGCTCCCAACGAAGCACGCGATGCTTTTGTGACGGGCTGGCCCAGCAGTCCCCAGACCCCAGCCCTAAGCGGTGATGTCCATTATTCACTCAGCACGGGCCCCACATGAATGCATGCAGACGCCCCTCCGTGCGCGGGGAACAACGGCAGAAAAGCGTGGCTCCCTCTCAGTCTCCCGCAGGCTCACATGCGAGCGCACATGGCAACAGAACCCGCACAGGATAATTTCAATTTTATTTTTTTTTGATTGCCATTTCAATTTTAAATTTTATTTTTTGATTTCATTTAGTAATTTTAGTTTCTAGTTTCATTTTTGAATTTGCAATTTCAGTTTCTTATTTCAGTGTGCAATTTTATTTTGTAATTTTAGTTTTCAATTTCAGTTTGTAATTTTATTTCAGATTATCTCATTTCATATTTTATTTTGTCTACTTTAGTTTTTATTTTCTGTTTGTCAATTTTAGTTTAATTTTTTGTTGTCAATTTGAGTATTTTTTAAAATTTAGTTTTAGTGTTTTTTTCCTTTTTCCTATCCATTTTCTTTTCTTTACTTTTTAGTTTCTATTTGTCTCACAGTTTAATTTTTTTGTTTGTTAATTTTAGTTCAATTGCCAACAAGTCATGTTTCTTGACTTTTGTAATAAATACGCTTTAGTTGACAGCAAGACATGTTTTCTAGCTTTTGTAATGTGTTGTATAATGACTTGCTCCCTCTATTCAAATTGCTTATGCAATGTTTGTTTTAATAATTCACTCATCTAGGTCATGGCTGGTTTTGTTTTAATTTTTTAAATTTTAGTTCCTAATTTCATTTTGTAATGTCATTTTAAGATTTCTTGTTTTATTTATATTTTATTTTCAATCTATTTTTTCATGTGTTTAGAAGCCATAATTTTAGAATTTTATCATTTCACGATATCTTGCCACTTGCTCTAAATATAACTTGCTACATTTGCATGGATGTCCATGTAACAACTTTAGTATATTTTTTAGGTAGCAACTTTAGTATTACATGATAGTAACTCTTTAATAAATCTTTTAGCGCATATTACACATAAATTGCTATTAAAATAAAATTCTTCGAAACATATGTAAATGTGATCTAGTTTTGTTAGCCTTGTCATGTAGAACACACTGGTGAAGACGGAATTAAAAACGGATACACTGCCCAGAAGTTATAGCAATTTGAAGAAAAAATTGTTTTTTTTTTTGGGTGTGCTTGCTTCATCTTCCCATTGAAATGTGGAACGGAGCCAGGGGAGGCAATAGATCCAATCCAGTGCATGGCGGTGATGTCAGGTGCACAGACACACGCTTGCGGTTTTGGGTTCTTGGGTCGTGCGGTGGTCACGCAGTCGCGCGCGTGGTCTGGGGTCGCGCGATACCCTTTCGGCGCGATGGGTCGCGCGATATCCGTGTCCTTGATGATTCGATGGTGTGTGGTGCCAGTCCTGCAGCGGTTTCCTTTTTCTGTTTACACTAGTATATTGTCCGTGCTAACGCCACAGTGACACTTTATCTATACACAAGAAACCAAGCAAAAGACCACCTGGCTATGCACTGCTATTGTTGTGGATCATCTTAAGTATGACGGTCCCTTCTATTTTTTAGAAATTTGTGGTTTTCCTTGATATGAATCAACATATTTGCGTAGCTAAAAGGTAGAATAGCAAACTTCATAGCATCAGCATGAAGGATAGTAAAATTACTGGTAGAACTAAGAATTTGTGTTTTCTTCATCTGAAGACTGATATTCAGCGCAATTGTGCAACCCAGGAAGTTTTTTCTATGCACTAAAATGAACATCAGTACTTCTTAAGAATGGCTATCGAACAGGCAATTAGTGATGAACTGAAACTACGACAGGTCTTATCTATTTGCAACAACCAAGGAAAAGAAAGTTTTCTTTGAACCATATGCAGCAGCCATCAGGTGTCCCATCCATCTAACGTTGAAATCAGAAAGGAGAAAAAGAAGAACCGAGATGTCCGTGATGACTGCCAGATCTGGATGAGCACTGATGGGCCGGCGCAGCCGGTAGCACAGGGCGGGGGCGATGTGGTGACATGTGGGGTGGCACTGCAGCCTGGCTGCGCGGTGTCGGCCGTGGCCTAGCCCCTCGTCGCCCGCCTGGAGGGAGCGACAGGCGGTGGCTGTTGACGGAGGAAAATAGGGTGGGCGCCGGGCGTTAGGTGCAGCCTAGAATACACCGTCATCATTCGTGCACCATCCGATGATCAGTCCGCCCAGCAGCCGCGTCCTCGTCGGTGCGACGGTGCCCACGGGCCACGCACAAAGCCAGCGCAGAATCGAAACAACGTGACGGCTTCCCCGGCGCTGAGCCCGGGCGCGATAGAGGCGAGAGCATGCTATGCGAAGACTTGGCCACCACCTCCCCGCCACCTCAAGGATCGCGGCCACCTGAGCGCCTCGCCGCCGGGGAACCATAGTAGTCGCGTAATATTTCTCTTTCCGTCGTCACGTTTGTAAAGAATTGATTGATTGATAATAAAAAAACAAATGAACCTGAGCGATCGAACCCAGAGCGCTGGCGTTGGGACCTGGGCGTGGGCGTGGGCGTGGGAGATGGGAGGTTAAATGAGGAGGAAGTGTGACACTTTTGATCTGGGCCGTCCGATGTGAATGAGTAAGGAGAGAAAATGTATAAAATTAAATCTGGGCTGTCTATTTTAATTGTGTTGGTTTCCTGGGTACAATTTTATGGGTGGATGAAGGGGGGACTTCTCAGCGGGGACGTTTTTTGTGTGTGGCTGTAGGAAAGAAAACTTGGTGCATTAGTAGGTTGATAGATGTATAGATTATGTAGAGATAGAGATTTAAATTGGACTTTGCCCCGTCGTGAGCTATAATACCTATATCAAAAACAAAAATAAGAAATAGAAAAATTGAGTGCAACATAAAACCACGTAAACAAAACGTGGTAAGAAATACAGGAACAAATCAGAAATTAGAAACATAGAATAAAAAAACAAAAACAAACAT
Organism: Chrysopogon serrulatus; assembly: GCA_015844335.1. NCBI lineage: Eukaryota > Viridiplantae > Streptophyta > Magnoliopsida > Poales > Poaceae > Chrysopogon > Chrysopogon serrulatus. The sequence goes on along the minus strand of JADLZL010002338.1, from coordinate 143,351 downwards.
TTCTAGAACTATGGAACAAACATGCTAAGCAAACTTGTCCCGTATTACAACATCCTAGCCGAGCCAAACGACCAATGAGAAAAAGATGAGCACCAAAAAAAACAAAACGACTTTAAGAGAATAAATCGACTTAGTTAAGGGAACAAATCGACTTGAATAAGGAAACAAACCGAGACTTAAAAACTACTGAACGCAGCAGGCAGAGATTTCGGAGAAATATATTGCCGCCGGACTCGAAGCCAGGGAGGGCAGAACAAAAGGAAACAGACTGGAAGCCAGCGAAGGGACGGGCAAAAGCGGACAAAGCATGTATAGATTAGGTAGAGACAGAGATTTAAATTGGACTTTGCTCCGTCATAGACCATAATACTTGGGCTTATCTCAACCATGTTTCAATTAAATACTAAGGCCTATAAAAAATTAAATACTAAAGCCTATAAAAAATACTATCTGCAGTATAGAAATAGTACCATATGGAAAATCGAGGAGAGAACGACTCGGTTTATTAGGTGGCTATTGTCTATGTATTATGTAAGGAAGCTTACAAAAGATAGAACGCTAGTTACAAATAAGGTTTTGCAATTCCAAACTAAGTAAGTAAGTAGTGCAATTCCAAACTAAATAAGTGATGGCTTTATTTATTTTATTATATTATTTTTCTTGAAAGAAGAGTTAGTTAGAGGAGGGCCGGACCAAAAAATGGGGGAGAGAAACCTTTGCCTTTTAAACCTTTGCCTTTTAAGTATAGGTACTAGTAAAAGTGCCCGTACGTTGCAACGGGTACTAAATAGATAATTACAAAGCAATATAAATTTCTCAATTAAGACAAATACACAAAATGTCATGCTAGGATATTTGAATCGCAAGTCGAATTCATATCACCACCACATTTTAACCCTATGACCATTTCTTTCTTCAAAAACACAATTCTCCATTTGCATATTCGCCTATGCTCTGCCTGTCTTCCCAGTAATGCACATTAACTTTTATATTATGTAGGGCTTATCCGCTTATTTTATGAAGTTCATGGTGAGTCCAATTCACATGTGTAAAATAATATATGTTTCCTCGCAAATAAGTAGAGCCTGTAAAATATGTTGAACTACAAATAAAAAGATGTACAGCAGTTTCAATGGGCACTTTTACAACAAAAAAGAAATTGCTAAATTAATCTAATATTCACACCTAATAAGTTTTATAGATGCAAAAAATATGAAAAGCAGCAGCATTGTCTGAAAGCAAAAACACCAAGAACAACTTACAACTTCTTGCATGGTTATGTTGTGCTTTGCACAATTATATATGTCTGTGTATATAAAATATGCATTAGGCATCCCCATGAAACAATTTACAGCAGTGAAACAATTTATAGTTCAACACCTACTGAAGAAACATTTTGCTCCAGGGTTGCAAAGAAAATAATTTTTTTTTCTATCAACTTCATTGAAGACCTCCTTTCTTGCTCTGCTCAATAGAATAGTACACAAGGCTTCAGATATTTACTTTAGATGATTGATGTGAAGAATTCATCATCTATCTTGTAGACCACAAAGAGCCCAGCTATTGTTCCCACATAATATTCTTGAAGCTCTTTAGGCCTGTTTGATTGACTATAAGTGCTCCACAAAGCATGGACCATCCTATTATTTTTAGTTTTTCTAAATCTATGATCTGCACTTAAACCATCCTTGCTCAAATATTGGAAGCATCTAGGGCCACTTGAAAGTAGTAGCTAATCCTACTACTAAGTTGGATGTTGTCTGGCACAGGAACAAGAGGCAATCGGGCAAAATGACACAAAAATCTGAAGACTATCTTATGTGGGTGAATCTGCAGCACTTGCTCTGTTGCTCATGCTTTAAAAGGGTAGACATTCAGCTACTAAACCTCCAGATATATGTATATATTTGGGGACATGAATTTCAACAGCACCTCCTATCAAACATAAGCAAAGTTTGTGGTAATAAAGAACGATGAAATAAACTCTGAATAATGTTAAATTGAAACGGAGAGAGATGGTGGTTCAGTATTTAATTTCCATACGGAGTTTTGTATATTTGTCTCTCTGAGGAATTGATGTTGAGTGTGAATGTTGCAGCCTAAGCGAATTCATAGATGTTGCACTATCTACTATTCTACTATGGGTTCAGATCTACAATCTCAGATTTGCCCTAGGACAACTAAAATTTAAAACTACAAAGAAAATTAAACAAACTAAACATTTAAAAATACCAGCAGGCTAAAATTCTTAATGAAGCTGAAACTGCAAATAATTTCACGTAATGGTTGCTTTGCTTAAACACTGAATTTATTATTTTCCAGTGTAGAAATTCCATACATGAGTCTCCATAGACTAACCAAAATTGTTGTAGTATAAAAGAAGAAACTACCAGGACAAAGGTACCTTGCAAATACAATCAACATTCTTGTTTGATAATAATAATAAGTCCGATCCTTTTTAAAACAAGAAAGCTGTTTTTTGCTTTAGGAAGAAAAGGGGTGAGAACCCTTACAAACACGCAACATAAAAAAAACATAGGAAAAATAGAAAATAGAATAATTTACTTTAGAAAAGGCTGAGTAGATAGAGGATGACCATCGCAAACATGACCCAAGCAAGCCTAAGCTTGCTTTTGTTCCCCATCCAGCACCATGGCAAGAATGTGGGTAATTCCTTTAGCCCCAGCCAAAGGCTATTTCAGCAGCAAGTCCCTCAATCCGCATTCTTGTTTTTTTGACATCTTGTCACTACTTCAAGAATGTAAGTCACAAAGGCTTTTAATATGTGCTTAGTCATGGTGCTGTTAGGCATGAAACTCGACGACATCCAGGCAAGACAACCATACCCGATCAGATAGGTTCAACATCCTCAGCCACTGCAATCCCTCCGCAACCGTTACCTCTTGCCACTTATTAACTAAAACACTTGATTGATTCACAGATATTCTAAGCCCAAGAACTGCTTTAGAAATGTAGAATCCTTGAAAAAATAATAATTCCCTGATACATAACTTGCTAATGTCGACACAGCATAACTTGCTAACATCGACACAGCATGCCTGTGCAACAAAAAGCACTCTAGTAGTATCTAATATCCTACCAATGCGCCCACGAACTGTTGTTTTGGTTAAAACCACGTTATTGACTATTGTATTTGTAGAACTACAAGCATATTAATTATTTTTGTTTCCCCTACTGGAAATGGTTTTAGGTAATTACCTACCAATGCGGCCAGGAACCGTACCAATGCGGCCAGGAACCATTCTTTAGATATAATTCACCATGTTGGCTGTTGTATTTGTACGACTACAAGAACACAAAATTTAGAAGGCTGACGCCACAAGCATAACAATTATTTTTGTTTCTTGCTGGAAATGGTTTAGATAATTACCAATAGCAGGAATAGGCTTGGACAAACCTCACCATATATGCCTTCTTCTAATGATAGCTTCCACCAATGGCTGTCCAAGTGATCAGCATCATGTATTTATCCCAAAAAACAGTGCTTGCAGATACATACTTTTAAGCAAATTGTTTGCATCCCCTGTGAGTAGCATTTATTCTCGACAGATTCAGAAATCTGACCCACTGTGAAATTTTAAGAATTTACACATGATTCAGAAAACTGTGCATGCAAATACTAACTTTTTTATGCCAAAGGAAACTAACATGTAGCATTTAGTATTCAGCAGAGTGCACCTAGATGATATCTACACTCTTGAAGAACATGGAAAAAAAATTAGGAGTGAAGCTTGTAACCTCTTCTCTGACAAGTGCAAGTATGATTGTCTTGCTCTCACTACTGAACTGGTTTACTGTGCTGAGTTGCTGTAGACAGGTAAAATATGGTGAGCCCACCAGATAACTGGAATTGATATACTGTAACATGCTTTCAGTGTATGTACTGAACTCTAGCAACAAAATTTCATACAATTATGAACAAAATAATTGTTTTTGTGGTGGCAGATGTAGTTGAACTGCACCAAATTGTCTTCCCATTCTTCAGCACAGGCAAGGTACAAATCCCGGCAAAAGAAATTGAACTCACATTATCAAAGGAAATAATTTTGTCTACACTTGCAAGGCTAATAGTTACTTGCATACAAGGGTATATAAAACAATGATTACTGAACTTGGACCTAAACATTTGGAGTGGTAAAAAAACTGCAAAATGCAGAACCACTGCACACATATAAAAAAAAATCAGATAAACTTCAAACAAATACCAGCTAATAGTACATCTATGATCTCAGAATACAAGTATTTGTTATAATTACCAGACATTAAAGATATGCACATAAACTGATATATATTCTAAAACCAGGACTCACATTAAACGAAGGTGGGGAGTATAGTTGCTCGGCGAGATCAGATTTCGAAGCTTAAGTGTTCTACTCGATGGGATTAGAAACACCTTATGCACAGTATATCCAATGACACCTTTTACTTTTATAGGACCGAGCAAAATAACAGATGAAATTCGAGTCCAACTTGGATAAGAGAAAAAAAAAAGAAAGTAGAAGAAATTCGCGTCGAACATGGATTTCAAGTCAAACATACCTGTGATTCCGACTCGCTCGGACAGAATCGCTTCTTATGCAGCCATGGGCCTTTGCCGCTTTACGCAGCGGCACTAATCCTAGGTATTGCGGTGGGCTGGGCGTGCAGCGACGTGATGCACAGACAAGAGGAGGCACGCAGCTGAGTCATGCTTCACGGCGGCGGCCTTGGGCGCGACGCAAGTGCGCTCACCACCGAATCCACCACCCGCGCCACCGGGCGGCCTCGACGCTGCCGATGTTCATGCCGGCATCGAACGCCAAGCGATGCACGTATGGACACGGAGGAGGCACGCGGGGGGCACGCCGCCGTCTCCAGCTTGACGGCGGCGGCCTCGGGCGTGGCATAGGCGCCTCGCCGCCGGATCCAGGTGCGGCATAGGTGCGCTTCGCCACCGAAATCCACCAACCCGCGCTCCACCGGCGGCCTCGGGTGGCTCCAGCTTGACAGCGGCACGCGGGTCGACGGACGTGGAGGAGGCACGCGGCGGACTCCTGCCGGGCGCGACGCAGGTGCCCTTGCCGCCGGATAGACCCACCCGCGCCACCGGCAGCCTCAGTGCAGCATGGAATAGCACTCGCCGGCGGCGTCGAACGGCCTCGTCGTTTTCTTTTTTTTTTACGTACGGGAGTGGAAGCTACGGAGTGGGGGAGTCGGAGCCACCGGCGTGACGGCGTCCATCTGTTGATGGATGAATGGGCCGAAACGATAAAACCCTAAGCATTCTCTTGGGCCGCGAATGGGCTAAAAGCCAGCCAGTGGCAAGACAGTTGGGCTAGATTAGAATGGGCCAGACGAAAAGTATAGATATTAGTAGGCTTGGTGCACTGATTGAGGCAAATGTGCATTGCAACGCATCGTCTGGAACTGAGGCATGCAGGTAAATCAAATATGCTCCTCGCAAAAGAAAACGTAAATCAAATATGTTGGTAATAAATTGAGGCAAATGAGTTTTAATTTAGGCATGCAAGTAGATTGAGCCATGAAGATGATTGGTAATTCAAGCGGGCCCATCTGCACGTACTTATGTTGTACCGGCAAGAATTGAGGCACCAAATTCAACTTTCAAACTCCAGAAAAATCTTGCCACTATAGCTTTTTGAAACATGTTTCGACTAACTCTTACAACATTTACCATCTGGAATAGTTTTTACAGTCTTGTGGAAGAAATCAACTGGTTGTCAGAGCCAGTAAATCAAATAACTTCGCTCTGAAAGCACTCGGCACTACTTGGAGGAATTGATGCCCTGAATCAAAGAATGCTACCCAAGCGCAAGTACTCTAATTTTTATTCTCCCAGCGCAATCAACTGATAGAAGATAAAACCCCCAATGGCAGCAGCAACTCTACAATCATAAGCATGGCCGGGTGTTAGCAGCAGGGTAGCTGGGGTTGGATTGGTAGAGAAACACTAGGATCAAAGAAGTAGCTAGTTTGTGGAAATATGGAGGAGGAAGTAACAGCAGAGGGGAAGCAGGATGTTCAGAGGAAAAAGAAGACCTGTTCTGGTTTCATCATAATCAATCATCGATGCCCTCTCCATTGATGCAGTGTTTCTATATTGTAGTGTTGTGATTAGGTTGTGTGTGCCATTAATTGACATGGGCTAGAGACCGCTCGAGCCATGGCGCAACTCCAGCCCATACATTGGATGATTCCTGACACAGGGCTAGGTTTTTATAGAAATATTGTTGGATTTCATTCAGAAAAACAGAGGTCCTAACATGCGGTACATGTGCTGTTCAGTTAGCATGTTGACAATGCACGCAGCAGCGCAGTTAAGTGCCTGCTGATCTACAAATTTTCTAATCCAGAACTGCACCATGCCAAAATCTTATTTTGATTTGGTCCATTCAAAAAGCCCCATTGACCATATGTGATTTGGTCCATTTTTTAGACAATATAAAATACAACCATGCTTATCAATATAAAATATAATGGCACAGATATCATATCATATATCATTTAGATTTCAGAAAAACATATACACGTACATTTTCATATGGAAGGCTAATTCTCATATTTAATGCAAATACTACAAATCACATATATTTCACGTAGACCCATTGCTGAACATGTAAACTTGCTACGGACACTCTCCACTCGTAGTATTTGATGATGGCACCACTTAATATTGTCTTTGCTTGAAGGTGCTTTATAATTATGGTAATTTGCTCCTGCCTATTATAGATATTAAATAATATTATCTATGAGTGGATGGAAGAGATAAGTTAAAAGTGATACAATTGCCCTGGACTAGTATAGTATAACCCTTAAAAGTTCTCAAAAGTTCATAATTTTTTTTGCATTTGAAGTCAGATGAAGACATATTTTACATTTAAACTGCAGTCTCAGTGAGATCCGTAACTTTGTATAATTGTAGTTGGCAAGTTTCTTATTGGAAACTATATATATATAGATTGTCAAAAAATATTTTTTTTAAATTCTCACATTCTAAAATTCAAATTTTAATGACCTCGGATGTTGACATAAAATATACAAAAGTTACAATTATCAAAACAATCTAAAACTTAGTAGTTGATAGTTAGTTTATTTGAAGTAATTTATTTTGTTAGATTCAAAATTCAAAATTTAGATATTTCAAATGACCTCAAACATACACAGCTTATACCACAAATGTTTGATAATATCAATTTTTAAAAATAAAATGATATAATGGATATTTAAGATTCTAAATATTCTAAAACTGAATTTTAAAATCTAAAAAAGTTTAAGATTTTTTATACGCTAAAAATTTTCAATCATAAATATGTTAACTATAAAATCACAGATCTCATTGAGCACTACAATTTTAATATAAAGTCTGTCTTCTCGATGCTACCACTTAACATGATTGTTCCAAATGCATCGATTAGCTGCTTCTGTAGGAGTTATCCATATGTGTAGAGCACCTAGAGGACAATCGTGGAACTCGGCAATCCGTGGCGACAAACGGGCCAATACTTACTCCTAGTAGCAAGTATATAAATCTAACGGGAGAGATATTTCGCGTGCGGGCGTGCTGCCCATCAAGCATCGATTGACCGCCGGCGGGCGGTCGTCGTCACGCCTTTTTTTTTTTTTTTTTTTTTTTTTTTTGGAACTCGCGATATATCGTTGTCGTTAGCTACCCCTAGCAAGTAGACAGTCAACACCGGTCTCTTTTTTTTTTTTCACCTTCCCTTTTCTTTTTATAAAAAGCTGCTCAGCTTTAATTTATTTGGCTTCTACTGCTGCTGGAATCAATCAGAGATAATCAAAGCTGTGCACGCACGCACCTGTGCCACGCGGCCACGCCCGTCACCGCGCAAAACAAAGCAGCCGCTTCAGATGGCAAGTGTGCGAAAAAATATCGTGTGGAACCATTGAAGAATTTCATACAGACAGGCTAGCTATCAGTAGCACAACGTGCACAACGCACGCCGGCATCCGATGGATATCCAGTCATTCTGCGAGGAAGAATAAGCCGAAACAAGCTAAAACTAAGCATGTCCAGCAGTAGCTGCTGGGCTCGCTCGTTCACTGGCCGATCATTTGATTTGCGACAGATCAGGAATTAATTAAAGCCCTAATTCATCATATGCGTACGCCGCACCCGCGTGCTTAACATTTGGCATGGCCGCTTCAAATAAACAACGTACTGTTGGACTACGCACATGACGCGGAAGGGAAGGAGGCACTGTGGCATGTGCATAATCATGTGACTGTGTCACTGTGTGTGTGTGCGCACTGGCCTCTCCAGCAGGGCAAAAGTCTGACGACGACGGCACACAGCTAGCACAGCAGCACTCAGGGTCAGGGAACTGCTCCTGCCGCGCGCACTGCTGAACAATACTATTACCATACATATGCAAACCTAGGCAGCTACTATAGGAGTAGCTACGCGCCCCAGCTGGACCAAAGGGGCAACGTGCTCCAGTCCTTCCGTCGCAAAATAGAAGTCATGGTTCTCACTTTCTAACAATCAATTTTTAAATTTTAATTAATTATATATAAAAAAATATTAATATTTATATAGATTATGAATATATATTTCATAATAAATTTATTTAAAGTGTTACATGTACTTGGTAAAGTTGAGAAATTTTATTCTGCACATATTCTATAACGATATTGTTTGTGGGACCAGAGAATAGTAGGTATTTATAAATACATAATTAATATATTATTTGATAGATCGTGAATATATTTTTATAATAAATTCATTTAAATTTTTGCATGTACTTGTTAAAGTTGAGAAATTTATTTTACACGTATTCTATAACGATATTCTTTGTGAGACCGGAGAGTAGTAGGTCGTTATTACTAACTGGTTGGGTGCCGGGATCATCAATGAGTGAGCGAGCGAGCGAGCGAGCCCGCCGATCTCGCTCATCATCATCTGGCATCTGGCCGGGCACCAGGCACCCGGCGCGGCGGCCCCGGCCGCCCGGCCGCCACAGTAATCACACCACCCCGGCCAGCAAGCGGCAGCGCACAGGACGTGTGGCTTGTCATGCACCAGCTGAGTGAGTCATCGCCCATCGATCAATCAATCGGTGGTCGTCGTGGTGACACTGACGCGTGCAATGTCAATGTCCATCGATTGATCGATCGATCTTTCCGTTCCTGCGCACAAACGACGACGACGAGGTGGTCAGGCGAGGCGAGGCGACATTCGACACACACGCCTGTCTGTCTTGCGTGTCTCCCCACTGCTAGACAAGCAGATGCTAGCAGTAGCGCAGGTTTAACCGTTCGATGGGAACGAAGGCTGCTGCTGCTGCTGCTAGTCTATTTGTCCTGGCTACTACTAGCTGCTGCATGCTGCTGTGTGGTGTGGCACCAGCAGGACTACTAGCTGATGATTTGAGCGTGCTACTAGCGAGACTGCACGATGAGTGATTGTGTACTAACAATTTGACAAAAAGTAAATGAAGCCGTTAATAAGTTTAGTTTAGCCAGCAGGTTATTATAAGCTAGGAGTGAAAAAAGAGGCAACCTGACTTTAAGTGGCGGTCAGGTCATCGTCGTCTGCGGGCGTCTCGCTAGCACTTTGCAGTTACTATTTGCATTCGAGTAGTACAGTCTTTTCTCTTTTGCCGGCGACGACCGTACCGCGCCTGGCCTCGGTCGGGTATCTACAGTCCATGCAAAGCATACTCTTCATCGCTTCCGAATTCTCAGATGTGTCATTCAGCTTTATTTACCTCCTGCATGCTGTCGATCCTTTTAATTAACGGCTAACATATGTGTATGCATGCATGATGCATGCTACTGTATACAGTACATATGGACTGCAAAAGCTGCGGCATATATATATATATATATATATATATATATATATATATATATATATATATATATATATATATATATATATATATATATATATATATATATATATATATATAACACATGTGTGCCACTTCTAGTTGTAGATCTATCATATACTAGTCACTAATTAACTAAACGCGTTCCTAATCATGTCACGTTTCTGCTGTCACATTTTGCTCCTAAATGACGCAGCTGCACCTGCCCGCAGGCCAGGTGAGAGCGAGAGCGAGAGCGAGAAATGACTTGCTACACTATGGTGACAGTTTTTACCTTGCAGCAAAAAAAAGAAGGCATTATATATATTGGCCAGGCTGCTGATGCTACACCTTCTTTGGTTATCTAGTTAATTGATGAGCCGTAGTAGATAGACTTCAGCTCCCGCATAAAGAAAAAAATATACTGAAAGGACATAAAGACGGCCATAAATACATGTAAACAATTCAAAACACAGTACTCCTGCGTCCTAGTCAGATGTCCAAATGTGATAATGCAACAATACACATATGCCACACAAAAACCAAGGTTATCTTTGTATGGGGGCAAATGCATTTAGGCCGCATGCATACAGCTGGAAGCACCTGCAGTACATATACTACCTCAGCTCCATCCAAAAACAAACCAATTCCTAGAATCACCTCACTTAAACTAGCTATATATATGTTAAATTTGATCAACTTAATTTATAGAAAAGGATAACAACATCCATCAAACCAAATAAGCATATTATGAAAATATAATTCATGTGCATCTAGAGACAACTCTAGAAGTTGATTTAATTTGGGACAGGGAGCCTAGTATATATGTATTGAACAACTGACTCGAACACATGAGTCGTTACACATAAAATTGTGTGCAGTAAATATAGATATGAGGAAATTAAATCACTGCATTTGTGAGGTATAGTATTAGCAAACTGGATACATTGGAAAATCTCACCTAGCACATGTCTTCGTTTAGGATTCAATTAATTTGTATAGCAAGAGGAGTAATGATTTTGTTTTTGTGATGCTATTCCAAACAAATTTTGCAAACCTTAAAGTGCATTAGTATTGTCAACTGTACGTGAGACAGTGATAGACAGTGATAAGTGGGATGGTGGCATATTTAATTTCCATCCACATTGTTTTTGAATGACTATATCACTAAGGCGCCCTGGTTCAAAAAAAAGTTTCACAAACAAGGTGGCAAAATATATTATAATTAGTGATTTGCTCTCACATAAATAAACTAAATAAATCTAAATTATATAGAATTTCAAAAGTATGTTAATTAGTGTGGTGTCGTCTAGTCTAGCAACTAATGCATGGATGTTAATCATGCCCTCAATTTTCCGTTGATGGTTCATTTTCTCCAGTTTTTTGGAAGGGCCAAAGGGTGATATGGATGATCCATATATCTCAAATATATGGTACAGCCGGTTTCATGAATTGAAGCAACAGTGCAAAATGAGAATGTTCTGCAAACTAATCCTCAGTTCAAACAGTAGTCCTTAGAGCTGTGTAAAAACAGGAATCATGTGGAATATATATTTCTATTATTATGTTGAAAAATAGTGTTGGATTAAAGAAAATCACACAGCTCGTGAAAGGAAAATTTGAAAAACATGATTATCGATGCGATGGCCGTGATTAATCCTATGTGCATATATAAGGGATAACAACTTTTGGTTATACTGCAATGTAATCTACAAGGTAATGCCAATTATCTTTTCTTAATAAATAGATATCAACCCTGGCAAAAGGGGAGAAATGAAAACATAAAGGCTTTCTCCAAAATACAACTGAAAAAACAGCAATAAAAACACCTCAAAATATCGGCATCGATAGCTCGAGTATATATATGAAGGTGCGAAATCCAAAAAGAAACACAATGTAGCTAAGCACAAACTCAAGAACGAATTATAAAATTGTTATTACATTACCAACACACACACGCGCACACACCCCATGATCGATCGACCGGTTACTTCCTTGTATAAAAAAGAAGCAACGAATTGCATTGCATGTCCTGCAAATTAAAAATAACCTTAATTACTATGCATGCTAGCAGCTCTCTACGCTAGATCCCCTCTCTACTCGATCGTACCAAACAATAGCGTCTCAAAACTGCAGTTACAAGCTTACTGAGCCTTCAAAAGAGTACTTGATTACTACTACACCAAGCCTTATTGTTCTACGTACCTTCTTGGAGCAGCAGAGAGATCAGTGACCTAATCATCCCTGGTTGCCGGGGTGGAGGAAGCTTCTAGCTGAGCTCAGTGAGAGCTGGCCTTGCGGATGGTCGAGGCTATCTACAGGGAACTGATGATCGGTGGCTTCTTTCATGGCGAATCCGCCGCCTTCCGGCGAGTAGAAGACGAGCTGAGGCCCCGGAGCCGCAAGAGACAGCAGAGACGAGAAGGGCGAGTGGTGAGCCACCGTCTGAGGCGAAGTGCCGTGGCTCGCCTGATGATCATGGACGGCGGCATTATTATTGCCATTGGTCCAAGACTCACCGGCGGCCGGCGTGTAGTACAAGCCGTGAGCCAGCGGCATGGTGGCGTTGACGAGGCCGATGGAACTGTTGAGGCCCATGAGCCCTTTGATGCCGCCGTGGCCGCAGTGGCGTTTTTTTCGCCGTCGGCCATCGCGGCGGACGCGTTCGCGGCAGCAGCGGCGGCGGCGGCGGCCCGGTCGGCTGCGATGTTGGAGAAGGGCGCCACCATGGACGGCGGCAGATGGGCGACGAGGTCCTGCGCTTGCGGCGGGAACTGGAGCGGAGGCAGCTTGTCGATCTCCTGCTGCGCAGCGTCCAGCAGCCAGTCCACCACCTTGCTCGGCTGGCTGAGGCCCAGCCGGTCCTGGAGGTCGTAGAGCTGGATCGCCGTCGGCACGGACAGCCGCACGCGCCGGTCGCGCAGCCCCTTGACCGTCCTCACCTTGCTGTGCCGGTCCTTGCCGCCGAAGACCCGCGACACGCGAACGATCCTCGACTCCGTCGACGGCGGCCAGTGCCGGGAGCTCGGCACGGGACTCTTTGCGACGACGACGGCGCCGGCGCCGGAGCCGGCGCCCGTGGTCGGCCCCTCGGCCTTGGTGCACCCGGCCCCAAGCTCTTCATTTGTGAGGTTGCCGCTTATCATCTCTTATTAAGCTAGCCACCGCTCATCATCACACCTAATAATAAAGGATTACGGATCATCAGATAATAATTCAGAAATTAATTGGGCATGCATGAAATGAGATCGATTGCGCATCGATCAGTGCGTGCTGGTGAGCAGCATGTGGACTGATCGATCTGGCCACTGTTGTCCACTGGTAAACGAGCAGCCTTATTCGGTGCACAGACAGGAATCACGGAAAGATATGGCACTGAAACAGGCATGAGCTTGGGTGTCGATAGTGGACTGTGGCTCTCTTTATGCTTTAAATTTGCTTATTACTTACAAGCAGCAGTTAACTTGAATCTTCTTCCAAAAAAAGCCGGTGAATGTAAATTTGAAGTTGTATTATCATAGAAAAATATGAATTAATGTGATGTTGAGAAAAGATTAACTTCATATATAACTACGATATAAAAAGAACCATCTCAGTTAATTTTTGAGCTCCCTGCATTGGTTACAGTAGTGTGTCAGTATCAAACTGTCATACAGTAATCCTGTCCAAGATTACTAAGAAATGCTGGAGAAAATTAGAAACCGATGGGAGACTGGGGATGAGGAATAAAATTAACATGCGCCATGAAAATCAGATTGGCTGTAACTTTGGGTTCCAATCATCCAGTGTCTTTTCTTTCAAATTCCGAAGGTGGGGAAGCAGCAAGATTTAGCATATATACTTAAATAAGACAGAATTATGTTCCCCAAAAGAACACAAGACACTCCACATATATCAAAACAAGGGAGGTGAAATGTAAATATTTTTTCTCAGAGAAAATTGTGAAGTGTAAACAAGCAGCAAGAGGTGGGGGATGAGAGAGAAGAACTTAAAATCTGGGCAGCATGTATGATAGATCCATCAAGAACCACTTACAAGCATCATCAAATTATAGGTGACGGCACACTTCCTCCCCCCCCAGCTAAGCTCAGATCAGAGATCAAATAGCTTCGACCATGGCCTCCTACGGCTGAATCAAACGGGGGATGGCCCCGGCCAGCCGGCGCAAATATATATAAGCGAGCTCGACGCGCCGCAATTCCGGCTCAGCCCGGAGCTGAGAGGGAGGAGCTCGATCGATGGAGAGACGCAGGAGATGGAATAGTGGTGATGTGGATCGACGACTGGCCGGCTGCGGTGTAATAAGCCCTAGAAAGCTGTGTTAGCTGGAGAAGGGGGAGATGGGGAGGAAAGGGAGAGGTGGTTTTGGCCCGGCTATCTATCTACTCTCCTAGCTTTGCTGCTGCTGCTGCTGTGTGTGTGTAGTGTACTAGTGATGATGGGAGCAAGCACTTGTGAGTTGTGAGGGAATGGACTTGTGTGGTGCCTGCTTGCACACCAACTAAATGATCAGCTAGCGGCGTCGCTTTCGATCGGGTCCCTGTGTCCTTTCACGCTGTCGTGCTCCTCGTGTGTGATAAGCTAGCGAGAGAGCTAGCGTGTGTGTTACCGTCGACCACAGATGGTGACCGCGCGGTGAATTATCCATCGACTTTCGGCATGCACGTACGGTGAGTAGTGCAGGACTGGTCGACGGTCGTGAGCTGCACGCGCGTATGCTGCCGCGCCACACCTTCACACGCACGTACACACGTGTGTTTTTTTTTTTTTGAAGCAAACTTGTCAGGGATTACTTGGCAGCAAGAGCAGCTAGCTAGCTCGAATCAGCAAGCTAGCTTGATCCTTGTCGACTAATCAAAGACCAATGAAAAAAAATGTGAGATTGATGTCAGCTAACCCTTGTTGAAAAAAAGTTGAATAATGGTCGATAGTACTCCTACCTATCAATAGTTTGAAGGTCTGTTTGGTTGAGCTGTCAGCTGTTGAAAAATTACTATTATATGAGCTGTAAATTGTAAAAAAAACTATTTTAAGCAATATATAAACATACCTCCTCTCCATATCTCCCTCCAAACGGCTTCGACCCAACTCTCTATTTTCACTTCGAAAAGTCAAAAGCAGAGTCCAAGATGCTTTTAGAATTGTATTATGCAAAAGCATGCGATTATGAAAAGGGACCTTCAAGTTCTACCCGTTTGGTTGGCATCATACTAAGCTGAATCAAACACAACCTGAACCCGCATATAATTAATTTCACAGGAAACAACTCAAACCGGCCCCAAGAGCATCATAAGTCATACTATTTGAGTGTGAAGACACACATATCGCTCTCATGGAGTTCTCTCATCCCATAGTATGCAAACCCACATATCTATCACATCATTTCATGATATCTCATGATGCTATTATCACACAATAAGTTGGATAATAATGGGCGAACGCTAGGCACACATACAATGTCTTTCCCAATGTTTTTGTACCCAGCATATATACGACGAGGCTTTGCATGTCCTTGAGCACCAGAACCTAGGAGGCTACTCCATATAGGGCAGGGACCATGCTTCCTTTGGGCATCCAATAACCAGTGTCAGGACCACCCATACATGACTTTTTATCCTTTTGTAAGATCACACCACCATCCGGGTGAACCAAAAGGGGAAGACCGCACCACCATCATGACCATAATATCTAGGTAGATCTCTTCGCCGCCATTTTTCTTTTCTTTTCTTCCTTTCTGTGAAAACTTACGTGCTGTTTGGTTAGTTGGATAGTAACATAAATGTAAATGAAATTAGTTCAACCTTATCTCCCATCGGTACTGTCTGTAGCTTTAAATCATTTACTCCCTCCATCCCAATTTATAAGACATTCAATTTTTTTGCGCTAAGTTTGATACTCGCCTTATTCAAAAAAAAAAGCAAAAACAGAAAAATTTAACACTTGCCAGTACCTTCAGTGCAGCGTGCACAAGTATGCAACCACCACTATTAGTCTTATGATCCATTTTGTGTTTAGTAATTAGCAGAAATAAAGAATACTAGTTCGGATCACCCCATGTGGGTATTTCCGGTGCCTAAATTCTTAAAAATTTTGAGACAACAACCTTAAAACAACTAGTACAACTAAAAGGATAACCAAGAGACAATTTTTTTCGGTAGCCAAACAATATTAAAATTGCATGTTTGCATGTTTTTTCAACAACAAAAAAAAAATAAAAATCAGACACTTGAGATACAGAAGTGGTGAGGCTACCTATACAATACATCAAAGCTCAATTATTCCTCTCTTTTGCTGTGGATGATAGTCGACGCCTTTTATATACTCTTATCTTTTTAACTGTCATACGTTCTAAGTTCCCGAGAAGGGTAAACGTTGCCAACTTTGACTAATTAAACATATACCAGAAAATATTAATATTTATAGTACACATAGTAATTAGATTGTTGGATGGATTTATTGAATCTATTTTTATAATAAATTTACTTAAAGATGCAGATATTGCTAAGATTTCCTACTACAAAGCTAGTTAAAACTTAAGAAAAAAAAATTGGCCAGGATTACTGTCCAGTGTTAAATGGCTGAAGTATTAATTACCGAGAGGGTGTTTTCCTGGATCGATTCCCTCTTTCTGCATAGTCTGTTGTTACCCACGAGGAAAAGTCAGGCCGGAACATCCTTGGTGGGATGGTGCCCATGCTCTGTTTCCATGCATGCTAGCTCCATTGGGACGGCTGCATACTGCATGCACGACGACTGATTCACTGCAACATAACACCCACAGATCGACCCGGCCATCATCGGCTAAAGCCACCACTGCCACTCCCAATCCGCCATGCATGCACGACAGCATGAGAGAGAGAGAGAGAGAGAGAGAGAGAGAGAGAGAGAGAGAGAGAGAGAGAGAGAGAGAGAGAGAGAGAGAGAGAGAGAGAGAGCCCAGACACCGGGCGGCCCCCCTCTGATCCGCTGACAGCATAGAGACAAGGCCGCCCATATCGATCGATCGATCCCACTAGTAGGCCGGCGTCCAGAATATCTTGGCCACGCGCATCGATCGATCGCACCGCAATCGATGGATCGGCCAGTCGTCATCCGCCTACCCGGCCGATCGAGGGCCGACCTCGTCGCTCTGGATCCGTACGTCGTCCAGCCAGCCACACGCTAGCTAGCTGATGATCGACATGCATTCATGTGTGATGAGACGGCGACGATGATCCCATTCCCGTCCACATGCATGTCCGAAACACGTTTCCTTTCATTTTACCACCCATTGGTGGTGATTGGTCGTGGTCCGGCATGCAGATGCAGATGCAGATGCAGATGAAGATCGATCGACCATGCGTGCATTGCTTTCGGTGGTTAATTATGAAGACTTGATTGAAAAACCTTGCTGCTGCAAATTAAAGCTACGTACGTATATACTACTACTCCGATCGATGATCCATCCGCACGTACTGTACTTACGTACGTACAGTATGATACATCGGTTTCTTCCATCTCGATCTCTCAACTCGCAGGACGAGAGACAGTTCACGGCGCCCGGACCCCGGCCGGCCGGCACTCGCTCGCTCCGCTCATTCACTCACTATCGCCAAAGAGGAGTACTGCTACGAACAGCCACGAACCAGATGTGTACTCCCTCCGTCTCTTAAAAAAAATTAATCTCGTTTTTCACAAAATCAGTAATCTTTAACTTTTGATATTATGGTACATATTAGTATCATTATTAGATAGATCTTTGGATATATCTTCATAATAAACATATTTAGAAATACAAATGTTGCAATGATTTCTCCCCTAATCTAATTAAAGTTAAGAAAGTTTGACTTGTGCGTATCCCACAACGACTCTTTTTTAGGGGCGGAGAGAGTGTCCCCAATGGCTGGCTATTTAGCTAGCTAGATGTAACATGGCTGAAAAAACTAGGAGTGAGGGTAGTCACTAGTGATGAACAAATAGTTGATCTATTTTATATGGTCCGAAAATATAAGAGAAAAACGTGTGGATCCATTAGTACTTCCTCGTCCTAAATTACAAGACGTTTGACTTTTCTACCTCTAAGTTTGAGCACTGGTCTTATTCAAAAATTTATAAAAAAAAAAGTTAAACTTGAGTTATTTTTGAAGAGCTTTTTATTGATAAAGGAAGTCACGACAGTAGAAATGATATTTTAGAAAAAAATTAATAAGGTGAGTGGTCAAACTTGATATATAAGAGTCAAACATCTTGTAAATTGGGATGATGGGGAAGTATATACTATAATACTGTTCGGATGGTGCTTGAAACTAACCGGAAACGGCGGGTGCTGCTGCTGTCATCACAAGCACACCACATAATACTGTATCTACACTAGCCAGGAACAGCCAACCGAAATAATCTTACGTTAGCTAGTTACTAGTACGTAGTACTTCTCGTAGATCATTAAAGACTCCCTAATATTATTGCATGAAGCTAGAGTAGGTCCTAGCTGGTAAAAGTACTCTACACTAATCAGTCGGATGCCATTATATTGCCTGTAGGGTGCAGTAGCCCTGTACTCGATCGATCTGTCATGCATGCATGTACTACGCTCTGTATGCATGACGCATGCATGCAGGTGCAGCTATGCTCCTGGTCGTTTTCCGTGGTCTTGGAAGCTGGCCGGCCGTCGAATTCCATCTACAGCCACATTATTTTGTACAGGAGTATATGCGGCGCGCCTGATAGTACGTAGTACGTATACGTCCTATATACCCGATCACTAGATATCATGGGAGGATCCGCTGGACAGGATGCGTTTATTTGCGCCCGGCATGCATGCAAAACTCGCATAATGTCGTCGCCTGTCAGCAGCCGTGTCGTGTGGTGGCGGCATCAACTCCTGTAGACAGCAGCCTCAGCTCGTCGTCGTCCTGACGCGGACGAGACGACGACGACGACGACGACGACGACGCATGAATAATGAAGAAGGATCGCGGCGGCATCAATTCCGGATCGGCCGGCCGGCGGACCATGCATGGAATCATGGAAGAGAGGATTGAGTGGCTGACGATGGTAGTGTGGTACCATACGCAGCTGATGTTGCAGCAGCTCCAACTTGACGGGTCGCTCGTGTATGTGTCGGCCTACGGCACGGATCATTTTAGTAGAACTTTATTACTTTATAACTTTTGAGTTTTGTTTGTTGATTTTTTAAAGAGTGACTCTCGTAAAAGAGTGAGGGGGAGAGCATATAAGAAATAATTTTGGAGTGATTTCTGTGACAAATGAATATAGAGCGGAGTGATTTTTTTCAGCTCCTAGCTCATAGTAAATGGAAAAAATAGTTTTCGACAGCTTCCCTCCATAATCTAGTGGAAACAGAGAGGTGTGCCAAAGAGCCCTAGATGTGAGTATCTGCTGCTGCTGGTTGGCGATCGAGTGATGTGAAGCGAAGGATTCTTGGACCAATCCACTTCTGAGCAAATACGAACGGGATGAGCGGCGAGTAGCGGGCGAGCGAGGCGACCTCGCCTGCCTCCGCTAGCATACTACTGTACGTGTACTCCTAGTAGTGGGGTAGCACCTAGTACTGTAATACTACTACTACCACCTCTATTGTGCTGGTACCTGCACTGACAGACAGGGCTGAATCATGGCCAGCAGCTGCTAGCAGGCCACTGACTGCACTAAAAGACATGCAGGCAGGCAGGCAGCCGCATGCAAAAGCAGGCGGTGGTCCTCTGTCCTGTGCGCTGTGCTCGCTGGGCCACTGCCCTACTACTGGGGTGGCGGGAGCAGCGCGCGGTAGCTGCTCTGCTCATCAACCTCAAGCGAACTAGCGAAGCGAGCAAACGCGCTATTACGCCAACGAATGGTCAGTCAACACAACGCTCGCCTCTTTAATACGCGCAGCGGCCGCATGCAGCGCCGTCCTCTCCTCCCTCAGTCCTCGTCCCTCCTCCGAGTCCGTCCGCGATTCATCGGTCATCGCCACCGGCCGCGCGCGCGCGGCGGCCGGCCGCGAGTCCGTCCGTCCGTCCGTCGGCGACCACGCGAAAATGCCCCTGCCCGCCGCCGAGCCGGCACCCCGTCCCCCTCGACGACCGGCGCGCGGCCCCACACAACGCGCACACCCCTGTTCGTTCCCGCGTTTCAATTCCACGGCGAACTAATGATGGATGATGCCGCCGTACGTTTTCATACGTACTCGTACTCCCCTGCTGCGGTGGTGCCGGCCGGCCAACCACGCAGAACGTACTACTGCTGCGCGCGCCCGGCCCTGGCCGCGAATTAACGCCGCTGCCGACTGGACTGGACTGGGACTGCGGTGGTGCTGCTCTGCCGCCAGACTGATGCTCCGGTCATCGTCTACAGCAGCGCCGGGGTTGCGCAAGGCAGGCCCCGCGCACCGCACGTCGCAGGTGCCGCCCAAAGCGGCGGCAACGTACGCATCGGCGGGTACGGCCGCGAGTTTACTACTGCGCGCCGCTACAGTAAAAGGGGCGCCGGGATTCGTCTCGCTCTCGCCTATCGCCGGCCTTCTCGTGCGTGGTTAGCCCAGCAGCACGTAGTAGTAGAATGTACTCCTACGGAGTACTACTCCAGTAACTTAGTACTAAGCCACTGCATGCGGCGACTGACTTTAGTTTCAGGCTATACTGCTGCTACGGGCACTGAAACCCGAGAGAGGCACTGCGCGTCGTCTGCGCCAGAAATTCACCGCAGGCCAGTAGTAGGCCACACCGGCTTCGTCAGGTTTTTACTACCACGATTGCAGTAGTATGGTCAGCAGATAATAATTGTTTTAATATTTTCAGTTTTCCCCTCACCCAGGAATCCACGAGAGCAAGTATAAGAGGCGGGGCCGTTTGGATCATGGGAAAATCAAAGGAAAAAGTGTGGGAATTCACATTCCTATGGAACGGCAGGAATTTTTCTATTTGGATCAGAATCACCCAGCCTTTTTCTAGAATCCTGTACCCAGATGCTCATTTCACAGGAATACAAAAAACCCACTCACACCTCTTGGTTTTCTCCCTGTCGCGGAAGTCCGAGGCAGCAGCTGCAACATTCGATGCTGATTGGCTTGAGTGGCATACTGGAACAAGAAGTTAGAAAAAATCTACCGAAAGAAAATAGCATGATGAATGCTGCAATTCCAGTGAGGAAGAGAAACAGAGAGAGAGCAGCAGTGTACACTAGCAATTGAGTGAAGAACGGATAAAAAGATGCTAATTGTGGGCCCCCTTCTTTATTTTTTTGATATATATATACGTACCAGCTTTGTAAAAAAGGAAAATATTTACTGTTAATTTTAATTTAAAGCACTGAGTTTGCCACTAACTCTAAAATTCCTATACCACTTATCGGGCTGTTCGGCAGACTTATAAGTCACCGATAAGCCAAAAACATCGGTTGACAAATGATTTTCTATAAGAAGAAAAAATATAGCTGATAAGTTCTGAAACAATTTTTTAGCC
This sequence comes from Chrysopogon serrulatus, assembly GCA_015844335.1. Taxonomy (NCBI): domain Eukaryota; kingdom Viridiplantae; phylum Streptophyta; class Magnoliopsida; order Poales; family Poaceae; genus Chrysopogon; species Chrysopogon serrulatus. Next base: position 122,059 of record JADLZL010002338.1, on the reverse strand, counting down.
AAGCGAACAAGCCCATTCCTACGTTCCAAACACGTATTCCTATAAAATTCCTACGTTTTTCAATCCTCCTTTTTACCCCTCCATTCCTTTCCTATTCCTTTATTTTCTTCAATTCCCCCCTTTTCGTTCCTTTGTTCCAAACAGGCCCTACATGATGACGTGAGGGAGAGGAAAGAGAAGAAGTAGATTGTAAGCTTAAAGCAACTAAGCAAGATTAACAGTTATAGTCGGTTATTGGATGCAAGATTTTTATAGCATCTTTCAATCCACTCATTTAATAGCTACATCTTTATTATTAATATATACATGGCTCACTTATCTCGTTCATAAAGTTTCTTGGTTCCTATAATTAAGTCAGGTTGTTACTGTAGACTTCTTATTTTTTTCTCTTTTCTATATCTCAGTATTTAACCAACTTATAACATGTTATCATACTCCTTTTAGGTAAAAGAATCAAGAGATTATGCAAGAGGTGCAAGTAAAGAGCTAACTAGCGGCATTGTTTAGATGTACTCCAAATTTTAAGTTTTTTCACTCTCTTTCTACCACATCAATTTTTACCCGCATGCATGGAGCATTAAATGTAAGTAAAAAATAACTAATTGTATAATTTAGTTGTAAATCACAAGACAGATCTTTTGAGTTTAGTTAGTCCACGATTAGACAATATTTATTAAATACAAATAAAATATTACAGTTTCAATTTTTTAAAGAAAGCCCTAGTATTATATACAGTACTGTAGGTGCTCAGCCGCAAAGCAGTGAATTGTCTCAGCCGCAGTAGCCGGTGCGACGGTGACTGACGATTCAGGCATTCAGGTTCAGCAGCCTTTATTTGGTCGCTGCTCGCAGCCTCAGACAGGTGGAACACAGGCTTTTCCCGTTCCCGGATCGCGGAGTGAATCCCAGGCGTAGCCGTACGTGTATGTACGGTGTGCCTATGATGCCTAGTACGTACTTGTAATCGTACGACACCACTACTACTGCACGGGGTAGTTCTCCTACATTTCACCCATATATCTCCGGTGATGATGTCCGGCCGATGAGCGGCGGCGGCGGAGGCGGTGGACAACCGGAACGACGACGACACCAAGCTCCCGAGCCGGCCCGGCCTGCATGCTCGGCGGCGTGCGTCCCACGCGCCCCGCCGCATTGGCACGCACCGGAGGCCGGAGCAACGCAAAAGCCGGCCGGCCGGCAGAGGCCCTGCGGCCCACCGCCACGGCCCCTTTTGTTCCTTGCGCTTTGTCGCGACGCCGCTTTTCGCACGGCACGCTGTTCCAAAGCTGGGCGGCGGCTGGCGCGTCATGCATCGGTCGGTCGCGGTGGTGGCGCTGGCGTGCGCGGCGGGCGGGCGGGCGGGCGGAGCAGCACCACCCACCACCTCTCCTCTGCCTTCCTCACCTTGCATTGCGTTGGAAGCAACGCGCGGCGACGCATGCATGCATGCCAAGGTCCATGGGCCATGGTGACGAGACGACACTCTGGACTGTTGGGAGATCGCTCGCTCGCTCGCTCGCTAGTGGCATGCAGGCAGCACGCGTGGAGCCCAGCAGCCCGGATCCGCTAAAAATTAGATGCCGAGCAAGAGAGAGATCTACGCGTAGATTCCTCGATCCGGCCCTTTTCTAGCTATCTACTCCTATGATTAGTCCAGTCCGACCGGATCGATGTGCATCCCCGACCCACCACCAACTATTCGTACCGGTTTTGCAGCAAAACAACAACAACAACCCAAAAAAAAAAAAACAGAACCGCACTGAGATCTGATCAGCCCTACCAGTACTACACTGTACACTACTACGGGACGGGACTCGACATGCATTCATGTGTCATCTCATGAGTTGCCGGCCGGACGACGATCCTGGCCCACCGCGCGCGTAACGGGCCGGCTCAGCTGCCACAGTACACAGCAAAAGCAGCAGCCAGCCGATCGCCCATCGAGGCATGCATGCATGCGTGCTCCAAGGTCGTACGTGGCCCGCCGCGCGCGCGCGTACTGTACGTACGTCGGCGGCAGCCGGCAGCGGGCGGGCGCAGCAGAGCCGGCAGCCGGGGGAGGGGCGCGACAGGGACGGCCACTTCCTCGTCGGCTCGTCGCAGAGCGCATTGGCTGGCGCCCGCGGCTAGCAGCAACGGGACAAGCGCGTGGAACGAAGGGCGACAGCAAAGCCGTTACCAACCAAGGCCGACCACACCTCCCCGCCGCCCCCCCCCCCAACACGGCCCCCGCCGCTTGGTCTGGCCAGTGGGCCTGCGTGGGCCTCCACCCCCAGTTGGCTGGCATTCACACGTCCACATGCCAACAAGCACAAACAACACGAAGCGGCCCGTCCGGCCGTCAGTGACTGACAAGACCATGCCTGCCAAGCGGGGCCCACCGGGCCGGCCCAGGGAGCGAGCAGACGACAGACTGTGTGCCTACGAGTAGTGTACCTAACCTAAACCTACGGGGCCGGCCGTCCCTGCGGCATGCACCGATCGCGCATGGGACGATGAAGCAAACCTGCAATGGCAGGCAGGGGTGACGAAGCGACCCGACACCTTTTTAAAGTCAGGTCCAAATCGTCGGGATTAACGACTAGTCACGTCAACAGGGTTTAATCAGCGAGACACGATGGTTTTGCTGCAGCAGGGAATCAAAATAGTGCTCGCTCGCGGGTGCCCGGGTGGCTGCTGACTGCGCGCGCGCCACTGTAGCCGCTATGACTGTTTCCGGATTTTAGGTCTACTGTACCGTACCACCACCCATTGACGAATGCATTCATTTCTGGCTCCGGTTATCCAAAACTAGACGTTTACTAGGATGGACGGATGCCTAATCCAGTCAGCATTTGCTATAGCTTCAATTCAAGGAGCAATGTTAATTAGATGGCTAATCATCATCCCCAGATGTCTATGGTTATGAACGGACAAAATGTGTTGTCGCAGAAGCGACGACACTCACTGTTAGCTGGTTAATCATTACAAAATGGCAGTTTTAGACCCCTTGATTTGAAGTGAGAGATTATAATATAGCCCCTATACAAAACATCGTGAAATGTTTGGTACCATACAACCTTGAAGCTATACATTGTTGAATATCACTACCTCACATGAATGTACGGATTTGGTGTTCTGCAATTCTGCTCAAGAAGCTTGAGGGCTACTGAAACATGATGGACAAAAATGACTGAGTCCAATGGCACAAGAAGAAGGAAAAAATACTTCCTAATTCTTATGCACCTAGAGGATCAGATTGGAATGGAACAAGGAGGTCCAACAATCAAAAAAAATAAATAAATATATATCCATCTTTTTATCATGCCATTAGTTTTTTGAGTGGATGGTTCAATTTCAATGTGGAAACCAGTTGGTCAGGATTCTATGAGTTGTCACACGCTACCTAACTACTCTTGTGCAAACACAACATTTGGAGCATTTTCTAGACCCAACAAAATAGTTAGTCTCCGTATAGAAATGCCTCGTGTGAGGTCATTACTAAGAATTCAATATTTTTTAAAAAATGTGCCTAAATAGAATTACATCTCCATCCTGAATTTTTCTTAAAAGGATCTCTATGTAGTCAAAAGTTCACGAGGTTCATGCTCTTGATCTAATACTCCACATCTTTACTCTGTCTTCGGTTGGCTATGAACTCTACTTCTCTTGCATTTTAGCCACCAATCGATGTGATGCATAGATGCTCCCGATATATTGACCATATCTCGTCTCTAGTAGTTTCTCTTTGTCAAATCCATAGATATCAAGACAACTCGAGTCTACCAGCCCATAGCCTTGGTGTGTGCCCCTAGTTCGACCATTCTCTTAATTTTCATCATAGTCACACCCCCTTCTTCTAGCTGCTAAGGTTGCTTGCTGGCTAAGGCAATGATTGATGTAACCTCCAAGAGAAGGTCTGCCAACCACACCAAGTCCTAATCCCTATCTCAAATGTTATTAGATATTTGTTGGAGCCCTCACCGATGCTAGAGAAGGATACCAAAGTCTTGATTAGCATAGTTCCACGCCAGCTCTGGCTAGTGGCTGGAGCCAATCTACAATGACCTGAAAAGATAAACCCACTTATTTTTAGCTTCGCTGGCTCCTAGGAGCCTCCGACATGGAACTAGTACATGGTAGAAGCCAAAGATACCGAGAGCCCTACCGAACGAGGCCAAAGGTAGAAGTTGGATCCATTTAACACTTGATTCTTGATAGCGCCGAGTAGTTTTAGCCACTGGTCTTAAGAAATGAATCCACTCTGCACTGTCAAGAAACCATTTTTTATATGTCAAGCGTTGCCACGTGTATGACTAGCAACAACCACGTAGCTAACCCCTTGAACATTTTTTGAGAACAAATAGATAGTTGCTCCAAGAAAGTGCTCCATCCGGATAAAAGTGTTCCTTGGTTGAAGTGTGTATGGCTCGATTGCAACTTGTTATACAGTTGCATTTGGCGCTAGAGATAAAAAGTAATTTCGCGTACAAATTTACACCATTAAAGCATCAAACTAACAGAAGGGGAGTAAAAGAAATTGTTTTGGGCCCAAGTTTAAAAAGAAGGCCAAGAAACTAAATTCTGATTTTTTAAGGCCAAAAAACCTAATTTTCTCAATACGTAATTCAGAAAAAGGAAGCAGCGTCCACGACCAGACATCAGAGCGCGCGGCCCAACATCAAAAGCCTGCCTCGTGCGTCCTTGGCAGTTGCAAGTTTCCTTGCAAGTTTGCTACCCCACGAGCGAGAGCGGGCACACACGCTGACGCCCCCTCCTTGTCCCGCCCAGTTCCTCGAGACTGGACTTGGCCGGCCTGTGGAGCCCGTGCCGACGCGAATTGTGAAGGCCCACGGTCCCGGGGTCACCGCGGAGAACGTTACATTGAATTTTTTTTGTCTGCAAGCGCGGCCCAACCCTCAGTTCCGCAGCCCGTAGCCCATCCAGGCCAGATCGCAATGAACCGACTCGCGCAGAGTTCTCGACGCCTCTCCGACGGCCCACCAGCCAATAGGCAAGCGCAGCTTTTGCCCGATCAGTCCAGACTCCACCTGCCCTTTTCGCCTCTTCTTCGCTGATCTCGTGACCGTCTCTCCCCACGATTGCCGTCTTCTCCGCGTCCTCGCCTAAACCCTGCGCTAAAAACCAAAACCTAACTAAAACCCCCGCATCTTTTTTTTTCCTCCTTTTTGTTCTCCCTTCTTCTCCCGCAAGTCACGCGCCCGCAGCCGCGCCGATCGCCATGTCGCGTCTCCTCCTCCGCCACCGCGGGCTAGTCCACCCGGGGGCGCGGGCGGCGCCAGCCACCCCTTCGCCGCCGCCGCCTCCGCCTCTTCCCGTTCCGCGTCCTCCCGGGCCGCCTCCTCCCGCTCCTCATACACCTCCCGGTTCGCCCCTCCCGCCTACCACGCCTCCGCCACGGCCGCGGCCACGGCCAATACGCGGGCGCCCAGTCGGAGGGTGGTGCGGCGGCGGCGGCGGCCGAGTCCACACCCGCAGCGGGCGACAAGCCATCAGCGACACCGACACCTGCCCCCGCGGCGCGCGGGCGGTGGGGCCTGCTCAAGTTCGGCGCCTTGGCGGCAGTCGCCGGGGCCATCGGCGGCGTCGGATACGCCAGCTACGGTGCGATCCCCTGGTTCCTCACCGCGATCCGGCCTTCTAGGGCGATTTGGCTTTAGTGCAGATTTGGTCTGGGGTTTGGCTTGGGCTTTTGCGCGCCTGACTTGTTCCTTTTTGTTTCCGTTTGTTTTTTTCCCCGTGTCAGCCTATTCGCTGAATGAGGTGGAGGAGAAGACGAGGGAGTTCAGGAAGAACCCAGCGCTGCTCATCCCTGAGGATGCCTCCGCGTTCGAGGTAAGTTATACCGTGCGATCCTCTGTTAATAGTTGCTTGCTAGTATTCGTGTGAGGTGTGAGCTGCAAATCCAATTAGTCATAGCATCCACCCTTTTCTCACCTAGGAGGGAGGGATGATACACTGATGCTTGGTCTTTTTTGGCAGCTCAGGTGGTTGTAAGATGACCAGGAATGGTTGTTCAGCTCTCATGAATTAGACTGACTATGCCAAACGGTTGCCAGAGATGAAAAAAATTTGTGGCACTAGAATTTAATATTCCCTGAAATTTCAGCCACCCTATTTGTTGTTTGTTATGGAGTGCCATTCTGTTGGTTGGATTCGTGGGAGGATCATTGACTTTCAGTTCACTGTTAACTTCTTTTTTATGCCACCATTCAAGTATGTGCTGATATTCAAGCATGAAATACCTTGTATGCCCCATGAAAATTCTGCACAAGTGGGGGAATTGCATTAATTAATATAGAGAGTGAATCCTTCTCCCAATTGAGTGTGAAATTATATTTTGACTGTAAATTATTGTTGTTTTTCTTGCATGCAGAAGTATAAAGCTATGGTGTACTCGACGGCCATGAAAGGTGCAAACTAAATGCGCTCCTCTTTTTAGTGTTCTTCTCTTTGTTTTCTTGGAATTCAAGTGTTATTGTTGCAAAGTCTGTCTTCTCTGGAGATCAATTGCTGTGCACTTCTGAACACATGACTGAATGGTAATGTCGTGATGCTTGATGAAGTAGGCTCATTTTTTTTTTCACAATGGACGAACCAAATTTCATTACTCAAAACCAATGTAATTATATGAGTTTGGTAAACCATAATACAACGAGGACGAGGAGTGGGTCAATGGATACCCAAGAAAGGTGAGGCACGAAATACTTGAAAGAACTCACGAGGCATGTTCTCACTACCGCTTTCATCGCTGAAAGGAATGGCCTCGCCAAGCGTATAAGAGTAGGAGTAGGGAGCACCTTCCGAACGAACTGTGGCGCCAACTGTCAACTTAGCATAACCACCCACGATTGGATCGAAATGCTTCATAGCTGAATAAGTTTTATCGCTAAATAACTGACCTATGCAACCTACATCCAACGGTGACTTAGTCACCACTCGCCAGTCCACGATTCACGTCCGTGATACGTGTTTGGACTCAGCTTTCGTCCCGGGGACCCTCCGAGGAGGCTTATTAGTACAGAAAGTGCACATCCTGTGCTTATTAGTTCTATTTCAACACTTCGATCAAACTAGACAAGCTGCCAGTTGCACAGAACACACAGGTTTCAGACAAAAGGCATCCAATACCATCATCCCCAGCACTAGATGAGTGATGATAACAGTTCTCAGTGCCAAGGCTATGAAGAGTATGATTTATTACAAGCCCAGATGGGATGGAGTAGGCTCATAGGATGATAGAATTATTTGCTGTTTCTTGACAGCAGTTGAAATTGTTGCCTTTGATTGCTGTAAATGCTTCGATTTTCATAATCAGTAATTCATGCAAATTTGCAAACTACTTTAGCATAGTTAAAGAATTACTCTGAATTGTTCAGTGGAAGCGCAGATTCTGATGCTATTGAATTATGAACTGGGTCAATGCATTATGTTGGAAATTAATATATTCGAACCCTTGTAAAGCATTCATGGATTTAACATTATTAAGATATGCATATGCTGATTAATATTCTGAAATGTAACATTTTTCTGTTTTGAATTGCTACTTGTTTCCTGTTTAGCTTAGTTAAGTTTTGGTTTTGTCTTTTGTACCTTCTTATTATCCTTACTAAGTGGTGTACAATCTTGGGCTTCAGTTCCTGTTTCAGCTATAAATCTGTACTTGGATATTAGGAGCACAATTGAAGACCATGTCAGGGTTGGTAACAGACTATAAGTTCTTTATCCCCTTTGTACATGTATAATCCAGCAAGTGTTTGTAATTTCTCTTATTATTTCTACTCCAGGGATTTACTGAACCCACATCAGACAAACTACTACCAGATCTACTTCCTCAAGATCAGAATGTCTTCACCCTAGTTCTTGATCTGAATGAAACTCTTGTCTACTCTGATTGGCAGGTATATTGTGGCTTCATACCCTGTTCTGTTATTTATTTCATTATATATGTGCCACCTTGGAATCCAAAAACATGATGTAATAATATTTAAAAAAGACAAACATCTGGTACTGTATTTACAAATGTTTTGTTTTGGTAAAATAGTTTAATATTGTAAAATTGTAGACCATTCCTTATCCCTGCCACAGGAAATAGATCATGACTAATGGCAGTTTGAATGGTGGAGTGTAGTTTGTGTTCCACACTAATGTACATGCAGGCTACTCTTTCCGTCCAAAAATGGTAATCGTATTAGACCAAAGGAAAAGTCAAACTTTATAAATTTGACCAACAGTTAGTCAAATTGTATAAAAAATCTAGAGCATAAAACTTACATCAATAAATTTGTGTTAAAAGTGCCTCTAAGATGATATTGATTTTTTAGCCACCGACTTTATATTATTAGAGAAATAAGAGAAATTAATGGTCAAAATCTATTTTGTATGACTTTTCCTCTTATCTAATATGATTACCAAAAGTTTTTGGAAGGAGAGAATATAATAGATGATTTTAACAATATGTAGTTGCATTGCCTGTGCGGTTTAACGATCCTGCTTACTAGGTTGCAGCGTGCTTAATCAATACCTTGTGCTGCATGTAACAGTTGTCCTCCAGCATATTCTTGTACAAGTAACATCTGTTTTATGGTGTTCCAGTGCCAAGGCGCATAAATATAGTGTTTAATCATGTATACATCAGCAGAAACTTTAGTAATTATGAGTTATACGTATCCATGTACACAGGTTGCGATGTTTTCTCACGCCTTGTGATACCATCTACATTCAGTTGTTCCTAATTTTCTTTGTGTATTCAAAGAATGTGCTAACGATGTTCTTTCCTGTCTCTCTTTTTCTGTAAAGCGTGAGAGAGGATGGAGAACTTTTAAGAGGCCAGGAGTTGATGCGTTTCTGGAACATATGTCAAAATTATATGAAGTTGTTGTGTATTCTGACCAGCCACCTATGGTTAGTTGATCTTTTTCCTTTGCATTTGGGCTCTTATGTAATGGCCTAACCTGTATGGATATTTTGTTGGTGTGCAGTATGTTGAACCTGTGTTTGAGAGGCTGAACTCAAGGGGTACCATTTCACACAGGTTATCAAGACCTGCAACTAAGTATGTGGATGGAAAACATTATCGGGTATGCAGATTGTAAGGATTTACCTAATTTCTCAGCATTAGGAATTAGGATGCATTCATGACGTTATTCTATACACTTGATCCTGAGTATTGTCATCCTTTATACCTTTATTAATTATTATTATTAGCCCATCATCATTATAGTGTCTTTGTATAAGATAACGAACTATCAGGAGCATGTACTTGAGGAAGCATCTAAATAAACATAGAGTTTATAGTGCTTTCTATGTAGACTTACAATCATGCCTTTGTGATTGATAAACTTGCTAACATTTTGGTTAGGTTAATGACATGTTTTTTAGGATTAGTCCTGTATCTAATCTGTTGATATGCTTGACTGTCCGTTTCCACTGTTTCTTTAATGTTTCCTCTTAATCTTACTACTTTTTATGTTCTATCAGGATTTGTCAAAGTTGAACAGAAACCCTGCTCAAGTTATCTATCTCAGCGCCCATGCTCTTGAATCTTGTTTGCAGCATGAAAATTGTGTTCAAATCAAACCTTTTAAACTTGAAGATAAATATGATACTCAACTGCTGGATATCATTCCGTTTCTCGAGTGTGAGTGTTCTAACCTACCTCTTATATTGTGATATCAACATGATTAAACGCTGATCAAGCCAACACAATTTGCAGATGTTGCCATGGCTAGACCTTCTGACATTAGGAAAGTGCTGGAATCCTATCAAGGTCATGATGTTGCGGCTGAGTTTATTGAGCGTTCAAAGGAACACCAGCGGTAAGAAAACATGGCTATGCCTTATTCTAGTTCTCATTGCAAGGCATTATGTGAATGTTCATGCTGTTGAATGAATCTGTGCAATTTGCTAAAGTTATAATAGTTTGAATTTGATGTGAAGTCTATGAATGAATCGCTAATTTGTGCTACAATCTGACATAACATATCTTGCTTCTTTTGCATTAATGTGGTGGGCTTTGGAAAAGCACAAAGTACCAACTAAGTACATTTCCCTCATTAGGGATATGTATAGGGATGCGGTGACGTTTGTCCGAACTTGTGATGGCGACACCGGTGACTTTCCAATTAAAATAGGACTACATCAGGGGTCAGCATTGAGCCCTTATTTATTTGCTTTGGTGGTGGATGAGGTCACAAGGGACATACAAGGTGATATCCCTTGGTGTATGCTCTTTGCTGACGATGTGGTGCTAGTGGATGACAGAAGGGCAGGGGTTAATAGGAAGTTAGAACTATGGAGATACACGTTAGAGTCTAAAGGGTTCAGACTTAGTAGGACCAAGACCGAGTACATGAGGTGCGATTTCAGCGCGACTAGGCACGAGGAGGAAGACGTTAGCCTAGATGGGCAAGTGGTGGCCAAGAAGGATACTTTTCGGTATTTAGGATCGATGCTACAAAAGGATGGCGACATAGATGAAGACGTCAGGCATAGAATTGCAGCGGGTTGGTTGAAATGGTGTCAAGCTTCTGGCGTCCTTTGTGATAAAAGGGTGCCTCAGAAGCTGAAGGGTAAGTTTTATAGGACGGCGATTCGCCCGGCGATGTTATACGGTGCTGAGTGTTGGCCCACAAAAAGGCGACATGTCCAGCAATTGAGTGTGGCAGAGATGCGTATGTTGCGTTGGTTTTGCGGGCACACCAGGAGGGATAGAGTTCGGAGCGACGATATTCGGGATAGGGTTGGGGTGGCACCAATGGAGGAGAAATTGATTCAACATCGATTGAGATGGTTTGGACATGTCCAACGGAGGCCTCCCGAGGCGCCGGTGCGTAGTGGGGTTCTGAAGCGGGCTGATAACGTAAAGAGCGGTAGAGGTCGACCTAAACTGACTTGGGACGAGTCAGTTAAGAGAGACCTTAAGGAGTGGAATATCTCCAAGGGTTTAGTTTTGGACAGGAGCGTTTAGAGACTGGCAATCAACGTGCCTGAACCGTGACCTCTTTCTGTCGTGTGCCCTTTTGTGTCTCCCAGTTTCTCGTCTCTCTTGGGTTTCATCTCTAGCCTACCCCAACTTGCTTGGGATAAAAGGCTTTGTTGTTGTTGTTGTTGTTGTTGTTGTTGCTTCTTTTGCATTAATGCTTCTAAAAGGAATAGTGTATTTAATATTGAACTGTGTTGTAAATCTTAAATGGAAGTGGTTCTAACTGTATTAAAAAAACGATGCTGTAAGTTACCATCTCCCACCAAATTCCTCATGTGGATAGGCTTGACATTAGAACTCGAGCTAAACTTATGACCTTGCATTAGGGATTAGTTGTACTTGACTGGTCTTCAAAGTGATATGTGGCCCCTCTTTCACAATGCCTGGTTTCACCCATACCGTAAAAAATCAAAATACAATGTATACAGGTCTGACCTTTGAGTTTATTTTGCATATTTAGGCTCGGATCTGAACCATACTTGTGACAATGAACAGGTCTGGAGTCCAGGCCATTTTAGTTAGTTTGGATTTTGCAAACACCATAGGATTCCCCTCGTTAAGAAAAACTGTAGTATTGTTTGAGAAACAAAACACCTGCTGCAATGGCAGAAGTGGCCAACCTTTGTGCGCATTTATCTTTAGATTTGATCTAAAACAGCCTTTCTGGAATTTATCTGCATGGTGCATTTGATATTTTGGTAAGTTATACAGATGATCAGGACTGTTAGTCTCACGACATTAATCTTGTCATCTCACAGGCGTATGCAGGAACAGAGCAAACTTGGGCGCTTATGGCGACGGTGATGGATCCTGGAAGGGTAGTGCACTGAATTGATTTGTGAATCCTAGTCACTGTTTTCAAAAGAAGAGCATATGGAACCTTTTGATCTTGTACGTCAAATTGTTGGCTGCTGTGCAGGGATATCTTAGTTTTGGCAGTTTATTAAGCTAGGCCTTTTTGTCTAATTTAGGTATTTCTAGTAAGAACATCGGCTGAATGGTCAATCCTCAGACTGACCATGGGATTCAAATGTTGCTTTGATGGAGCTGTTGAGAAGTGGTTGTTCAATGGGCGATCGTAGCATCATCCGTCAATATTTTTCTTGGATTGTTTGGTTCATCAGCTAGTTTTCTCAGATTTATTGTCGACATGTAAGAGTGGATCACATAATGCTGGATTTCCTTGAGAAATCATGTGAAATACATCTAATTCTGGCACTTCAAAATTCAGCTGGTGTCTGTGGAATGCATTTGAGCTTACAAATCCTTCCTGCTATCATCACGCTAGTGAAATACATCTCCTGGGCCCTGTTTGGATCCTTGAAATAAAAATCATAATTTAGGCGCATATCGATTATGCTAATATGGTTGATTTGTATGCTACTGCTGACCATGAGGGAGATAGTTATGTGCTGCATTTTTGGTTTAGAAATGATGTCGAAGAGCGCGTGCTATAAGTTGTAGAGTGATCTATAGAATCAATTTTCATCTTCTACTATGATTTTTTACTATGAAATTAAGATTTACATCCGATCTTTGAAAAGTTATGGATTGTAGTTTAGTCCGTTGAGTAGATTCTAAGTCCTCTAAAATGAAAGGATTGTTAAATTTGGATTGATGTTCATACGCTTAATAATGTACGGAAAATTTTGAAAATGTAATGTTGGACTTGTCTGCTCGTACCGCTAGTAACTCATAAAAAAATGTCAAGGCTATAATAAAAACTCACTAGAACAATAGTGAACAGCATGACCCAAAATATAAGTCAACCTTGATCTGTCCATGTTGATCCATATTCCATAGCCATTAATATAGAGAGAATCAGAGTATGGGCGGGATACTGAGAAATAGCATCACAAACAGGAATTGGTGATACATTCATGTAGGTTGATAAAGTACATTACCTTTTTTAAGCTGATAACGTACATTATCTGATAGCTCGTTGTGTGCATGGGGCTTCTATTTTCTATACGCCTGTACGGCCGTTTGATTTTTTTTTGTACGCAGTTCAGGATAAGGTTTTTGTAGTCCCGTTTCACGTCACCAAGCCACGGGCCGAGCTCGTCTACAGTAAATCGGCAACAAAAAAAAAAAGCTTACTAACGTACTTTTTCCATCCTAAATTAACATTTGATTTTTTATTCTAAATGTGATCACTGCCTTATTTTTTTAAAAATACATAAACATAATTAAATTTAAACTATTCTTAAAGAACTTTTATTGATAAAATAAGCCACGGCAAAAAAAAAAGTGATATTTTACACAAAATTTTCATAAGACGAATAGTCAAACTTGGTGTTAAAAAAATTAAACATCTTTTAACCTATAATTGAGTAAGTGTAATAAAATACATTGGCCACCTAACTCCTAAGTCGGCAAAGCAACGTAATACTTGGCATACAATTCAAACACACCTAGTTTATGAAGCAACTATTATCGTGCATTTGAATTGAATTTGAGTGTGATATCTATTTTAGATTATGGTTTACTTAAGCTTTGTCTCCATGTTAAATCAATTAAATTTTGACAAAGTTTTAGATACATACATTAAATTTTATAAGTTAATGTTTGGGGTATAAATTGGTCAAAGTTAGAACATATTTGACTTGAGACAAAACAAAAGTAAAGTGTGATTTAAGGAAGTAAGTATATCTCAGGTTAATTTACTTGTTTATAACAGCACAGCTTTTGAAGATCCTTGTACTATATATTTTTGTTTTCAAAAAAATAAGTCAGATTTCTAAATTAAAAAAAAAAAACTAAGTCAGATTCAATTAATTTTGAGCTATTTTTAAATTCTTTACGACTCCAATTTACAAAGGGATCGAACACGGCTCGTGAAACCCAGCTCAGGTCGCAGCTTGACAGCGGCCTAGCTCCTCGCCTCCCCGTTGTCCGCCCTACCCCCGCCGTCGTTGCATCATCTCCGGCCGCTCCCCCCGCTCCCACCTCCATGGCGTCGAAGCAGGCGGCGGCGGGCGAAGCCCTTTGCCCCAAATCAACGGCATGTCCCGCCCCGAGATGTACGACATGATGTCCAAGATGAAGGTGCGCCCTCCCCGCCCACCCGAATCGCCAAACCCTACCAGCCCCTTTCCTCTTTCCTCTCCTCTGTCTCTCTCCACCCACCCGTTTGTTCACCAATTTGCTCACCGTCTTACTGATGTTTTTGTGCTATACGGCGCTTGCCCCTCGCAGACCATGATCGAGCATGACCAGGAGACGGTGCGCCGCATGCTTGTTGACAACCCGGACGTCACCCGCGCGCTCTTCAGGGTTAGATTTCTTGCTTTGTGAGCTCAGTTTATTTTGCGTTTCTTAATTTGGTGCTCTCGGCTGCACCTGCTCGTGGAATCCAGATATCTGTCGGACTTTAGGGTTTTGTGGGTGTGGAGTCGTGTTTGGTTAATTTGGAAATGGTCAGGTTCATTTTACTTCTAGAAATGTAGCTATACTTGCCAGGCAACAGAGGCTTTTGTGTTCGTTTTTCCAATTGGCATGATAGCTAAAGAAAAAAAGGGAATTCATGAACGTCTGTAGCGAAAAAATGTTGGTTGTTTTTTACACCGTTCAGAAGGGATTTTTGGAGTGATTTTTAGCTTTGAATTTGCGTTTTGAAGTTGGTAAATAAAATATTTTATGAATCACTTGGCTGCTGGCAACAATGCGCTCACTTCTAGTTCCTCCGTTCCAAATTATATTTCACTTTAGATTTGTCTTAAGTCAAACTTTTCTAGCTTTGACCAAGTTCATAGAAAAATGCATCGACATGTACAAATTAGTTTCATTAAAGTCTCATGAAATGTGTTTTGATCATGCATTTATCTGAACTTGCAGATGATATCTAGAAACTTAGGTTAAAGTTAGAGAAGTTTGACTTAAGACAGCCAAAGTGAACTATAATTTGGAACCAAAGCAGTAGTTGAGAAAACCTTAGATGAAGATAACTGTGTTTTATGTACTAATGTTAGCCAGCTAAGTCTGTTAACGTTAAAATCACTACTTGTTCTACTTTGCTTTTGTTCTCCAACTGTTAGAAATATTCTTGTTCTTAAAACCTGTCTATATCATTGTTCTCTTGGCATAATATGTCTTGATGTCTAATGGCAAATCTGTTTAATTCTTTAGGTTTGAATTTCTATATGCCTTTCAAGAACTAGAACCATATATGACTTTCTTTTTGCAGGCACAAGTGGTCCTTGGAATGGTGAAAACACCAAAAACTGTATGTAAACTAAGTTCTTGAATTCTCTTAACATTAAAATCTAGCCTGCTAATCAGCAATTGAACTTTATCATTGCATGCTCTCTGTCCTCCAGGCACAATCTTCAGACATGGTCCCACCCACAGCAGTGCCAACAGCACCTTCCTCAGTCAAAACTACTGCACCAGATCATGTCAGCTTGCCTCCACCCCCATTACCTGCTAACCAGCAGAGTGTTGCTCAACTTTCTGCCCCTTTTCCATCTGGCTTGTCTAATGCGGGATCGACCATGGACATTCCTACTATTTCAGCAAACCCACCCCAACCAACACAAGCAAAAGGATACCCTATCCATCAGATGCCTTCATCAGCTCCTCAGCCTTCTCAACATCCAAATATGGCCCTTCCTCATGCTCCTCCACAGTATTCCAATCTTCCATCACATATACCTATAGTTCATAGTCAGCCACAGCAACCTTTGCAAAATCCTGCAATATATAATCAACAGTTGCAACCACCTTTGCCCCAAATGTCTAGGCCACCATCTATGCAGTCCTTTCCTCATCAGATGCATCCACAAGTACCAAATTCATTTGGGTTGACTCATCCAAATGCTCCGCAGCACATGTTACAACAACCGATGTTTCATGTAAGATTCTATGCTGAATCCATATGATCCTGATAATTGGATACCATGCTCTGCATACTGATAGATGATGTTTGGAATTTTGCAGCCAGGTGCGAATCCTCAAACTAATTTCCTTCCTGGCCAACCACCATTGCCTAGCCAGCCACCACCACAGCAGCTGTACCAGGTACAATTTGTTGTCTTCTGAAGAAGTTACTGTATTTGCCTTTCTAAAGAAGTTAATTTGAGTATCTTCCAAATTGTATTTGTGTCTGGTGAAGATTCAAGATTGTTAGGCAAAGTTACATTCAGGATGTGCAATGAAGTAATCACATTCTTTATTGTTGTCATCACAATAGTTCTTTGTTTGGAAGAACCACGGCCAAGTTTCACGTTGGGTCCGAAATTCTAACATATTTGTCTAGTTATATCATTATATGTGCTTACCATGCTCAGTATTTAGTAACATATGCTGTTCTTCAGATATTTATATGGACCTGTAGAACGATTCTTGTTATGTAAATGAGCTATATATTTGCTTAGCTAGCTATATTCTACTGATATTTCCTTGTTCTAAGTATCATCTGGCTTTTCTTCCCTGATTATTGGTGCATATGAAGTTCAAGTTTTGCCATTGTTCTTAGGCACATGACACTACTCTATTCCTAAGGGCATAAACACAACAAACTTATATTGTACATTTTCAACTTTTATATGATTGTTGCTTTTGATGTTTTGATAATTTCCAATCATGATATATCATATATATATATATATAGCAACCACAAGTACATGAAAAGTTCTTAAAAAAAAACTAGCAAATTTCACAAAACACTTGGTACTTTTGCTTCTTGTACTCATCTAGATGCAAAATGAAGAAAAACACTCGTGGCTTCTCCTCATTATTGAATGGGACTTGTGATGTACTGATATTGATGCTAGAACCCTTAGTAAAATAAAGATGGACAAGAATTCCCTTTTCCATTTAAAGTTGGTTGACCTGATTTTTTCTCTTGGGTGATCTCAATTTGATGGCATGTTCTGCAATAAGAAAAAGGGCTAGGGTTGGATTCTTGGAGAGCATAGTTTTGATAGAAAGGGATGAGCAGGTTTTACTGGAATGCTAAGTACTCCCTTCATTCCCAATTATGTCATTTCAACTTTCTTGGATAGTCAAAGCATCTCAAGTTTGACCAAAATTATAGAGAGAATTACAAAGATTTATGACATCAAATAGATATACTATGAATTTGGTATCAAATATACCTAGATGGCTTTATAAATGTTATATTTGGTCAAACTTGAGATGCTTTGACTCTTTCTCCAAGAAAGTTGTAATGACTCATAATTTGGGATGGAGAGAATACCAAAACATTAACATTGCAAACTTGTATGTGATGATGAAAAATGGTGATTAAAGCGCCAGTATGAAGGTCAATGGCAAAAGGATTATTGGCCTTAAGTCATAATGAGCTATCTGCAGGGAAAATGTCTTCAACCTCAAGGTGCAGGGGAGGGCCAAATAACAGAATAACTGTAGTTTCCCCTGTGTTGCACCCAGATGGGTGAAGGAGCAAAAACTATGGTTTTGTGTCATACTCATAAGCTGTTGTGTTGCAATGTCACCAGTACATGTGTTGCTCAAAATAAGTCTGGTTGTCTCCTTTTCATCTTTCTGAAGGAATGTACATACACACTTGACAATTCTTAAATGCTTGTGAAATAATGTTCTACCAGTCTCCTTTTCATTGTTCTAAGAAATGTGTATGGCTTTGCCAGTATAATTGGTTCTGAAAGAAATGCTAGACTGCTAGATATCTGTTTACTTTCTTGATTGTTTAGTCACCACATAGTATCATCTAAGATGTTTAGAAATTTTGTGGCTGGTGTATAGAACTGAGATAACTGTTCTTGGAAGATGTTAGCCATTTGTGCACATATATCTCCACGAACATGGCGTTTCATGTTTTCTTTCAAAAAAGGGAAAAGGAGGAAAGTTCAACAAGCTTCAACTACTTATTTCCAAATGAAGCACATGCAATTTGTTCAAAAGATAGTCTTACTGATGTTTAGTTCAGTCCTTCATGTGATTTGGCGACCATGGTTCAGTGCATATAACCCTTGTAATCTCTCTGCTCAACAGGCTAGTTCGCACTACAATACACAAAGTACGACTCCAATGCAAGTTGATAGGGGTGCTCCCTGGGGACGGGCCCCAGAAGCTCCCACTTCTGGCCCTCATTTCCCTGGACAATTACCTGGGTTGCCCTCACAAATGGCCCAAGGAATTGGTGGTATGCAGGCAGGCCAAGCACCTGTAAGTGTCTTCTGTTAGTATTTGGGAACAACAATTGTCTGTATTCTTCGTTAAAAAAAAACAATGTCTGTATTATCATTACCTTCCTATGTTTTCACCTGTGAGTGTACTTGACTCCGGTTATATTGCTCGAGCAGCTGACACCTGAGATGGAAAAGATGCTAGTCCAACAAGTCCTGGGCATGTCCGCTGAGCAGATTAACATGTTGCCTCCGGAACAACGGCAACAGGTTCTTCAATTACGAGACATGCTACGGCAATGACAGACCGTCAGTTGACTGGGTAGAAAAGTTTCAGTTTACTGCAGCAGAGATCCCGACTGTGGGCGCATGTTCGTTTTAGCCTTTTGTATCACCTATATATTAGAGATGCGATCGTAGAATGCTAGCTATTTTCGTCATTTGTAGAAATGCTTGGGCAATGTGTTTTCCTATCGACTCACAGAACTGCATGTTTTGGTCCTGTTCTGCCGCTTCAATTTCAAGGCGTGTTAAACACGATGGGCTCCCCTTGGCTCCGTACCAACTTCTACGATGCATCGAGATGAACCTTGCTAAATTGATTGTTGACTCCATCAAGAAAGATCCCAATTCTAGATTTGATTTAAACCACCTTAAACTTCGACTAAGTCTATTGAAAATATAGTGTTAACATTTAGGCAATGTATAAGTGTAAACCAACCTCTCTGTAAAAATTCGTGCAAATCATGATAAAAAAGTTATCTAAATTCACTAAAAAATCACGCATGTAGATGATATGATACACAATCTTATAAAATATCTTGTCCAAATTCGATTTCGTTTGTGAGATATAAAAATAACAAATTTTAAGCTAGAAAGCTGTCCAAATGATTTGTTAGAAATTTGTTATTTTTATATTTTAAAACGAAGTCGAGTTTAGACAAGATATTTTATAAGGTTGTGTACCATCACATCATCTATATGTGTGATTTTTTGGTGAATTTAGATGGCTTTTTTTTTTGCCGTGATTTACACGGTTTTTTATGAAAGATTAGTTTGTACTAGCTACGTACCCTAACATTTATGGCT
This sequence comes from Chrysopogon serrulatus, assembly GCA_015844335.1. NCBI lineage: Eukaryota > Viridiplantae > Streptophyta > Magnoliopsida > Poales > Poaceae > Chrysopogon > Chrysopogon serrulatus. The sequence goes on along the minus strand of JADLZL010002338.1, from coordinate 102,877 downwards.
CTAATAAGTATATTATTGAATCACTTCTATATTTTAGGAGCTTTAATTTTGTTATTTTTTAGACAGCAATTAGTTGCCATTGTTTGGAGTATTTACTAAGATTTTTGTTCTCTCTCGACTGAATACATGTATTTTTAAAGTTGTTCTAAGTCAAATTTTTTAATTTTGACTGAACTTCTAAAAAAAAACATTAAGATTTAAAGTACTAATTAAATTCATTACAGAATATATTCATAATATGCTTACTTTATATTATATATTTTTTTTACTTTTTTTTCTATAAAGTTAGTTAAGATTTAAAGTACTAATAAATTCATTACAGAATTTGATTAGCATAGATTTAGAAATTAATTTATTTAGAGACGAAGAAAGTATCCTTTTGGATATTGTTTTCTTTTTAGCTGATCTTAATGTCCACGTTCGTGTTATAATTGCTATTTCAAAAGCGAACACACTTAAGGTGCCAGACGCATAAATAATCAATTAATAACTACTGGCTTTTGAAGAAATCCTTAGGGTGTTCGGCCGGTGATATAAGCCACCGATAAGACAAAATAACCTGTTTTGTGTGTGAGAAAAAATATTGTTTAAACGACCGATAAGCCCTGGTTGATAAAACAAACGAACATGGTGCCGACCTTTCCTTACTAAAAAAAAGATTGTTGTATGCATACATTAAGTAGCTACTACCTTTCCTTCTTTTGTATGTAGGCATTTCAACATACCCTCTCTTATTTTTCTTTGTTATTTTTTGGGGTTGCTTTATCTAAGGAGGACTTTTAAGGAGCTCTTTATTTAGGTTGTTATAAGAATAGCAGTGTCAGGGGAATGCGTTTACTCGTTATGTTTTGGGTTATTTTGCCGTCTATTCATTTCGCCATCAGAGACCAATTGCAATTGCAAGCTTCAAAGCCTTCTTCATCAAGCATTACATCCACGGTAGAAGTCGCAGTGAAGATTATCCAGGCAGGAACCAGCCGTGACAACTGACAAGTGGCCAGGCGGGTCCCACGCGTCAGCTCCCACCAATCACCATCGTCAGCCCTGCCACGCGGGCACCCCCCTCTCAAGAAATTTCTGTAGAGCGAGAAAACAACCTATAATCAACGTGTTTTGTTTTGTTTTTTTTTTCGTCTCGTCGACACAAGTCGCGTCCGCCTTCGTCCTCCCTGGCCGCCTTCCTCCCCGTCTCGGGCGCCTCGCCCTTTTCCTCTGCAGCTTCCTCTGCCAAATCAGCATCAGCTCGTCCTCTCCTCCCCTTCCTCTCCCTCCCGTGAACCACCAAAATCCCTTGCCAAACAGACAAACAGTGATAGAGCCGCATTTCCCGTCGGATTGGTTGGTGGATAAGCCGAAAATCGGAGGGAGAAGCAGCAATCGAGTTCCGAATCAATCCCGCCGGGAATCCAAGTCGTTCGGCCGCGGCTGAGGTGTCAGGACTCCGGAGGAGCGGCCGTCGGTGAGGCGGGATGGGTGGCGGCGGCAGCGGAGGAGGAGGAGGAGCCTCCGGGCCGGAGCTGTCGACGGACAACATGAAGGGGATAGTCCTGGCGCTGCTCTCCAGCGGCTTCATCGGCGCCAGCTTCATCATCAAGAAGAAGGGTCTCCGCCGGGCCGCCGTCGCCTCCGGCGTCCGCGCAGGTCGCTACCCCCTCCTGTCCCACCCGTACTGTTATGTTATTTATTATTGACCGTGGTTGTTGGAGCAGTCCGGTTTGTCGGTCAAAAGAGAAGTCGACTTTGGTCGGTTTCTGAGTTCTGATGATGATGACATGCGCTGCGCAGGTGTCGGCGGGTACTCGTACCTCATGGAGCCCCTGTGGTGGGTTGGCATGATCACTAGTAAGGTTCCCTCGTGCAATTCCAGTAGAGAATTGGGCATGATGCTTATAGGCGTTTCTGAGCCAAGGTTTTTCCCTCTTTCAGTGATTGTAGGTGAGATTGCCAATTTTGTGGCATATGCTTTCGCCCCCGCGGTTCTGGTTACTCCCCTTGGAGCGCTCAGCATAATTGTTAGGTCAGCTAGCTCAGCCTTTCGCCTTGCAGTTCGGCAGTTCAATTCATCTTTTTAGTCGAACTAGAATTTGACGTTGAGGGTGTCTTCACCCTTCAGTGCAGTGCTGGCTCATTTCATCCTGAATGAGAGGTTGCATGCCCTCGGGGTCCTCGGCTGCGTGATGTGCATTGCAGGGTCTGTGGTCATTGTTATCCATGCTCCACAGGAGCAGGAGATTACTTCAGTTAGGGAAATATGGAACATGGCGACACAACCTGGTAAGGACTATCATCGGTGCGGTTCCATCTTGTACAATTGCTAGCTCTTGATTTGTAGGAAGTGAAATATTGTGGCTGATGAGATGTATTGATACTTTCTATTGCAGCTTTCTTGCTATATGTTGCATCAGTTATTGTGATTGTTTTTGTCCTGGTGTTCTATTTCTCCCCTCTGTATGGGCAGTCCAATGTGTTGATCTACACTGCCATTTGCTCTTTGATGGGCTCTCTTTCGGTAATGTCACTTCTGCCAGCGATTCATATGTTCTCTAAATGTTTAGTTGATTATATTCTAATCCAGTCTTGCTAGGGAATGTGCTAACTTTTTTTTTTTCTCATTATTCAGGTTATGAGTGTTAAGGCTCTTGGTACATCATTAAAGCTCACTTTCGAGGGAACAAACCAATTAATATATCCAGAGACTTGGTTCTTTATGCTTGTTGTGGCTACTTGTGTGCTGACTCAGATGAATTATCTGAACAAGGTTTGTTCAACTTGTTACTGTAGTTCTATGACATAACTATGTATATTATAAGCTGCAAAAATGGTACGTTGATAGTATCTTTAGTTAGTTTTGGAGGAGATATAAATATTACGTATTTTTTCTACAAATCAAGTCAAACTTGTGGCAAGAACTATCTGAATATAGTTTGAGAATTGAACCTTTGCAAATGCATTAGCAAAAAATAGGTGCCGTGTTTGTAAGTTGTGTAACCTTTAAAGGATTCAAAAGGGAAGTTAATAAGAAAGTTTGTTAGGAATAGTTTAAGATAAAATGACCATAAGAAATATATGGACATCGCTCAAATTAATGAGAATTAAGAACGGAATGGAACATAAAAATTTCCATGTAGACATGATCTTATTGTTTTCTTTTTTTACCTGAGATTAACTTCACGTTCAAGGGGTTTGGGTTTTTAAATGATCGAGATCAAATTATGGTTAGGTATGCATTGCTTTTTATGTTGACAAGTGTCATGTTCTGTTCTCATCATATCATTGCTATGCATGCATATATATATTAATCTGCTTGTTATCACTTTTCAACAACCAAATAGAGTAATTTTACAAAACTACCACATTTATGTCCTAGTTATCACAAAACTACCACTTCTAGTGCCTATTTCATGAAACTTTCACTATGGGTTTCCTCCTCACAGACCTTGCATTTTTCCCTCCATTTTTTTAAGCGCCTGGGCTCACTCATCAGCATCACATAGTGCAGAACAGAATGGGTCGGTCTGTTCTGCACTGTATTGATTCTGACAAGTGAGCCCAGGTGCTCAGGAAACAGCAAGAGGCAAAAGGTAGGTCCATGAGAAGGGGGCCTTAAGTTGTTTTAGTTCTATGATGAAATGGACACTAGGAGTGGTAGTTTTTGTGACAGTTAGACAGGGAATGTGGTAATTTTGTGAAATTTTCTCAATGTTAAAATAATAAAATAAGATTAGGTTATCATAGGCTAGCTTGGCTGATGTGGACCTATTTGAAAAGATTTGCATTGCATTCAAAACCCCTTTTGCAGCCAAGTTTAGTCCCTGATTTTTTTTTCTACCCCATGAATCATGTTCTAAATTTTTTTTTATCCAATTTGGGCAACCTCTTATCCCTGACTCAACATAATATTGTCTAGTGTCATGTAACTTTGTAGATTTCTATGGTAGAATTAATTATTATATTTGCAGAACTATGCACTGAACTGCACTAGTTTTTACTAGAGTTACCACAAATATTATGCTATTGGTTCCTGTTTTGTTTAATGGAGTAAGTAGTGCTTTTTTTATGTAGGCACTTGACACGTTCAACACGGCAATTGTATCTCCAATATATTATGTAATGTTCACAACTCTTACAATACTTGCCAGCATCATAATGTTCAAGGTAAATTTGTTTTGCCCTTGGCTTATATATTTATTTCTTCCTTCAGTCTGCCATTTACTCCCTCATGCAGCTTTTGGACCCTTTCAGATATTTTTCATGTTGTTGCATTTATTTCTTATGCATTCCTTAGCTCATTCTGTTTAATTATTTGTGTAGGATTGGTCTGGTCAAAGCCCTGGAAGCATCATTTCTGAAATTTGTGGTTTGGTTGTGGTGTTGTCCGGTACCATTTTGTTGCATGTGACGAAAGATTATGAAAGGATCCCGCAATCAAGAAGTTTGTGGCCTTTACTCCTCTAATTGAAATCATCATATAGCTCTCATACGAATTTCCTTCATACCATCTCTTTTGCTATTATGTAGGTGTTTATGCACCATTATCTCCTTCCTTGACATCTAGATTAAATGGAGAACTGTTGAAGCATGTCGAGGATGAGAGGACTTCAGATGAAGAAAAAGCATTGAGAAGACAAGAGATGTACTAGCATCAGAATATCAAAGGAAAACTCCGATGGATTCTCCGGCAAGGACTTGTATATAGCATGATAGTGATGACCTTCCCATAGCGATTGTTGATTCCTCCATTGCAGTTTGTTGGTTTGTGTACATATAACCGGATATCTGCAGCAATCTTTCCAAAGTTGAATGGGGCTGCCGAGTGATGGCAAGTCTGCAGAAGCGGTGGAAGGCTCCACAGTTCCACCAAATAGAATCAAGTCGAGTGTATAGATTCTTGTCGAATTCCCTTCTCCGTATTGTAACTTCCTCAGTTTTGTCCACGGCATTTGTTCCATGTGTAGAGATAGAGGGACCGAGTGAACCACGGAGATCGTATGCAACTGTGAATGCTGTACATTATTATTGTCTTGGGAAAATTTGCTACAGGACACTAAAAGTGACCTCTCTTTGCCAGCGGATATGCAAAATGGAGCATTTTGCTGGTGGACACTTCGATTTTTGTCAAATTTGCTTGTGGACACCATGCATGAGGAAATAATTTTTTAAAAATAGATATAAAATCATATAAGTGTCTAAAAATTGTATATAAAATCTTCTACATTACAACATGATGAAAACTACATGTAGAAGTATTGATTTACGCTGCAATGCATTTTGCTCCTCTTCATAAATAGACAAAGTTAATCATGGTTAATTTGTTCATATATTTGTATGGAAAAATCATAGAATGTGTACAACATGAATCTTCGAAATTTATTTCAAGACATTAAAAAAATGTAAGCATAATAAATAAACATGGCCCACAGGAAGGCCCATGCTTCATAGTTTCATACCCCTTCCGTCCGACTCGTGCGTTCTGCCTCTCGCCCCCTCTCCCTCTCCGACGATTGGCGGGCCGCCGCCGCCGCCGCCGCCCTAAGCCAGGTGCTGAGGTTCTAGTCGATCTCTTCGCCGGCGACGAGCACCCACCAGGTACTTCCACCCCTTCTCTTCCCTTCCCTTCAAGCTGAGCACCGAAACCCTAACCCAAAGCTATTTGACAAGCCTCCAAACTTCGAAGTTTTTACAAAAATTATTGGGTGTACATGTGTACACCCAATGTCCCTTTACTGGATCTGCCCCTGCCGGCGAGTTGTGACCAGTCCTTTCCCATTTTCGATCTACCCTGTTTTCTTAGTTCTTGTTCCCAACCTCTTTCTGTTCCTGATTGGTTTTATTTCTATCCTTCTGCTAGTGCTAGTGTAGATCTGTGAGCACAATGGAAAATAAGGCTCCACTATGGGATCATGCCATTTATTAATGTCCTGAATTTGAGGCTAGTTATATGTGAGAATTTACAAGTGCTGTAATAGAACTTTACTTTAGATATCTATGTTTCATGTTTGCCAATTTCTCTGGTGGATTACTGTTGATTGAAGTGAGAAATGCCTATAATCATCAAAAAGGTCTCACCTGTATTATATGATAACTGTAATAGTCTTTTGATTATAATAATCCACCCTATACTCCAGCCGGTTTGGATCATAACTATATTATTTTAGCTGATTATTATGATCACAATGGATCCAAACTGGGCCATTAAAATTCTTGCTATGTTGCCACTGCTTTTAGAATCTTGATATGCGTTCTCTGATATATATTATTTATAAAAAGGAAAAATGAAACATACTTATGTATTATTTCTCGAGTAAGTACTGTATGCGCCCATCCATTTCTTCCCAATATCCATGCTACATGGATAGATACATAGATGCTTACATCATCTGTTTTTCAAGAAAGACAGTAAGGCATTTCAAGGACAGTAAGGCTTATGGGACGTGGATAAAATTTCAATGAATCCAAACCAATTAATTGATTTCAACAAAATTGTCAGTTAATTCATTGATTGATTAATAATCCAGTTAAATTCTAATGACTATGCGGTGATTGTAGGATTGGTTGTTAGCTGTACTTAACCGAACAGACTGATTTCACCGAGTAGAGCCAGTCGAGGGCACAAATCACCTTAGGTCCACAGTTTTGCAATAGAATCCCTAACTCCCCACCCCCACCTGGCTGCTCCCCAGTTGGCAGATGCTGTCCCCAACTCTTCCTTAGGAGTTCAAACCACCAGCCAGCCTGCAGATCGAGCCGCTGCTGCTAGGTGGAGGCGCATGCATGGTCATGGCCCCACCTGCATGCTCTAGCGCACCCTAGTCACTAGATTGTGTCGCCACGATCTTGACGCCTGCCATCGAGCAAACCCGCACATCTGCATGGGTGAAGATGTGGGCCTCCGCTGCACCATGTCTCTGGCTGGTAATGGCCCTGCACAGTTCACTCTTCATTTTTCTAATTTGTCCATCCAACTGCGCCAATTTCTTTTGTTGATCACTTGGCTTGCAACTGGATTTGTAGATGGAGGATACAGAGAATTTGTATCAGACTATCTGCTACTGTCCTGTGAACTGTGATGTTACTATGCTAGCGCGTACCCATGAGATATTAATGTATTTAAGTATTTGTCATTGTGTGGAACTCTTAGGCTATGTCCATGTGCTCATGAGTTTATCACATATCAGTTGTGTTCTGATTCCTATTTTTTTGACTTCAGCTTATCAGCTTTGGAACAGTGTTTTTCTCTCTCAAAAAATCAGCCGTTTCAGCTTATCAGCCGGCTTATAAGTCCTGCCGAACAGATGAGGCATTGCTTGTTTGCCTGCTGACTGAATTTTGGGATCAACCATTAACTGATTTAACTGAAACCGAAGTTAGTTGGTTTTGTAATTCCCAGGAGCAAAGTTCGCTCAAGGCAATCCTATAGTGAAGATGATTCAGAATCGTATTAATTGAATGCTCAAGCCTAGGTTATGGATATGGTAGGACGGTTCACTGTTTTGGGTTGATCTTACCCCAGGCTTTTTTGTTGTGTATGTAGGTTTTGAATTATCCACATAATCCTTTGGGATTTATTACTATTTGCTAACTCATGTACAAATTTTGCTTGCTCTACTGTTTCCCTGATTTATTGTATTGTTTGTGAATATGGCAACCTTGAATTTTACCTCTATGAATTCTGATGGTATGCTTATGTTTGCCCTCTTTTCAGTTCCTTTTGCTACAAATTCATAAGCACTGATGGGTAAAGCAAAGCGTGCTTCAATCTTCATCAGGCTGGTTTCTGCAGCTGGCACTGGATTCTTCTATGTGAAGCGCAAAATCCTCGGCGGATCACTGAGAAGCTTGAATTTAGAAAGTACGATCCCGTGTGAACAAGCATGTTCTGTTTACAGAAGCAAAGATGAAGTGAGATCTTGTATCTCCGCAATGCAGAACTGTAATAAGTTGTCAACCTTTTGCAGTCAGAAACGTCTATCCTGTTATTGGACATGTAATCAGTGATTTTATGTACTTCCCCTGTTGGTTTTATTGCTCAAGTGAGCTCCAAATGGCTAGTGTTTTATCATTTCGTTTGGGAAACTATAATAGCTCTGATTAAGGAAGCCATTGTTATCTGGGCAGGTGAACCTTCGATATGCTTAGCTGAACACCAAACGGAGCTGCTGACTCTGAATTGAATGCTGATTACTTGTCTGTTCTGAAAATTTCAAAAACTTAGTTTTGTTGGAGTTGCATAAGGCTGGGGCCAAACACAATGTTCAAATAGCGATCAGTCCATTCATATAATTAGCAAATTGAACACATTTTGAAGGTTACTAAGTTAACCGGTCTACTAGATACAAAAATTCTGCTTTACGTCATTCAAAATTTTTTTTCTGGCACAGGAATATCTGCCTAAATAAAAAAAATGGGAATATAGACGTTCTGTATTATGATATGATATATCGTCAATAATGTGTGTAATGGTTGGAAGCCACTAACTGTTAGTGTCCTCAAACAGGTGGAACTGTTCCATCATTCTAAAAATACTTCTATCACTCCATTCCAGCAAGCACTGCCTAGAGCTAGGATCGTAGTGCCACAGCCCAGATGAAATTTGTCGGTGGAGCTTCTTTTTCCTCTTATTAATCCAATTGTTGTGAATGATGAAACAACCAAGCTCTTTGCAAGCTGCCTGTACATCATGCTTCTCCCATAGACCCTTGTAAGCACCATTGGGAAACAAGTCCCGGTTCAGGAACACAACAGTCAGGTTTTTGTTGGGCTCTAAGCATTTGTTGTCACTGATACGGTTTGCTCCGTTTTCCCCACACAAGACATCATAGAAACTCGGTTGCTCAGATAATCCTGAATTGGTTGCATGTTTTACTATCATCTCCATTGCACTGATGGTGGCGTTGTCTGAGCGCGCAAAGTAAAATCCTGAATTCAATCGGCGTGGCAAATTTATTGGTCCTGGTAAACAAACAGAAATAATGAGATGCAACAACAAATAGCCTAAACAAATCTGATAAATATTCTTAGGAATCTTCTTTCTATCTATTCAGTATGGCTATGCCATATTTTCATTTACAGGTAAAAATTTGTCAGATAAACATTCTTAGGAACTTTGTGTCATGTACATGAAATTAACTCTTGTTTATAGCTGGATTTGACGCAATGCCCAGATGTAGGTGCGCATTATGAAGAGAAGAAAATAGGAAGAAACATGAGAAATCAGTATTGACTAGTAATATTGATCCAGACTACTTCACCTGTCTCATTGTATTCATCAGACTGTGCTCCAAATGTAGCAGGACCAAGAGAGTACAGGAATGGCATTGGATTTTCAAACCAATAAACATCAACATCGCTCAACAGCACATTGTATCCCAGTCTTAATATCTCCAGAACAATTCGTGACTTCACTTTTGTCACTTGTTGAAAACACTTTGTTCCAAAGTGGCAGTCATCAATGCTGACATTCTTTGGTGATAATGGATCTATGAAAACAGGCAAACCCTATAATTCCAATTAAAAGCTTAAGGTGGTTTGTGGTTTGCAAAGTATAAAAAAGGTTATAACAGAGAGAAAGAGAGAAAGGAGCTGACTGAAAATGTTTACCTGTAAAATCGAGAATTCATATGTCTCATGGTCTAAGGCACATACTACAAAATTGGTAACTCTAAGATGTCTCAAGCGGCACACCCAACTCATGAGCATGTCCCTGTAACTTGCTCCAGCCACACCAAGGACAACTGACCTATTGTTATCAGCGACAAGCTCAAGTAGCATGCTCAAAGAATATGGAAGATCAAGTGCTGAGGTCTCAGAAGAATAGTTGTGTAGATATCCAGATAAAGAAATGTTTTGTGTATCCCATTGGCTATCTCTTCCAAGGGCATTTCCTTCTTTAATGATGAAAAAATCTGATAATGTGAGCTCGTCAACTTTGCAGAGCATATAATCTTCAGACTGCTTTACCACTTTATGCAGCATAGGAAATTGTCTTGCCGGTAATCGACAGCAAAACGAGCCATAAACCACAGCAAGATGACGATTGACGCCATACTCCCAGGAACCATAAGGTAATCTGCCATTCTTACTCGAGCTCATGTCATGCATGGAGCTAAGACTTTCAGGATACAATCCAAGAACCAGACTGCTTGCATCAAAGAAAAGCCTCATCTCAGACAATAGAACCTCGTGAGCCAGCCACGCATTGTGTACTCCTCTTCCATACAGAAAAGAAGGCAGAACTCCTGCATGTAAAGTACTGCTTGGATTGTTCCACGCCATAATCAGCCCTCTGTCAGAGTACTCTGATGCCCACTTGTCAGCTGGAATCTCCTGCAACTGATGCAGACAGATAACAATTGGTCAACAATTACATCACATCCGGGAAGAACGCATGCGTAGCATTGGTTTTAGATAGACGAAAAGGTACCTTCTTGAAGCTCACTTCTTTGCCATCTGCTTGTACCCAGTGGCTTCCATTGTCAGCGAACTGGTAATGGAAATCGACGACGTCGCGTGACCGAGAAACAAGGAACCAATCAGCATCAACTTTGCTGAAACGAGCCAATGCGTTGACAATTTCGGGAAGAAGGACGATCTCGGCGTCGACGAGGACACAAATGTCGGAGTCGGCGGCAGCCTGTGCTCTTGCGACCATCGAGTGGAAGAATGGCGTCCCCGTGAACCTAAACCAACCAAGGATGAACGAAGACTGCAACTGAAGTGTCTGAACAAACGTGCTAGAGCGGCGAGCTGATCTTGACTTACGCAAAATCGATGGCGGCATCGACGGTGACCCGGTACCCGAGCCGCGCGGCGAGCGCGACGGCCTCGGGGCCGGCGCCTAGGAGCACGACGCTGACGTTCCCCGGGAGCGCGAGCCAGGAGCGCATCGCCAGCTCCTGCCGCGCGGGCGAGCCCCTCCGGCGGCGGCCGCGGCGCAGAGAAGATCGTGACCCTCGGTGTCGTCGCTCCGCTGCCGCCGCCGGGCACGATCCCGATCCCGCGGCTGCCACCACCATCCTCGTGGTGGCCACGGGAGCGTGCGCGGGAGGGCGGGGTGGAGAGGCAGAGCACCGCCGCGGCCGCGACGAGGAGGAGGAACCCCGCGAGGCACGAGGCGAGGTCGTCGGCGACGCCGCCACGGAGCGGCCGGGGCGCGCGGCGGTGGTGGTGCCAAGGGAGCAGCGGCATTTGGGCCCGCGCCGCGGCGGGCGCGCGGACGAAAGCATTGGAGTAGTTTTGTTTTGCTGGTTGCTGGGCCCACCCGTCATTGAGATGAGGTCTGAGGAGCAAGACGCAAACAAACGACAGAGACGTTAACCGAAAGCAAAGCGCTGTAAAGAGAGAGACAGTGACGCCCGCGGCACGCCTGGATGCACGGCGGCACGAGCGCCGCCGTCTGACGTGCCGGCGTGCCGCTGACTGCCACACACGCTTCGTCCTTCGTCTATTTCTCAACGGGAACCAGCCGAAGGTTCTTTCTAGACAAGGAAAATGGCTGATTTTTTAAAAAAGATATTATTTAAACGGCTAATAAGCTAAGAACATTTCAGCTTTTACCTGTCAAAGGTTATTGCTGCTTGATTTCTGTTTCTCCCTGTGGAACGGGTGAGCAGTGAGTGAGAACTGAGAAGTAGGCAAGCAAAGGGTGAGCTGCGTTGACCCTTTTTAATGGTGTCGGGTGAGTCATGAGTGATTCAGTACTCGATCTACTAGTAGTTCTCTGCTGTTAGAATCTTTCGGGCTCCGCCATCATTCAAGGGGTGTTTAATTCTATCATGTATAGAATATTAATATAGACTAAAAAATAACTAATTGTAAGGATTACAATCACTTTACGAGACAAAAATTTTAAGTTTAATTAGTCTGTGATTTGATAATGTGATGCTAGAGTAAATATGAACCAATAATAAATTAATTAGGCTTAAAAATTCATCTTATGGTTTATTCGTGAGTTTTGTAATTTATTTTTTATTAGTATCTAGAATTTTTTTCCATCATTTAATAGAACACACGCGAGCACGAACGATGACATGACAAGTGCCATGCCTTGGGACGAGGATGCGTGCCAATCGCAAGGATGAAGGAAGCGGTGGTGAATGAGTTAAATCTTACCTCCGCAAGGATAAGGGTGATTGTTTTTAGCTAAATAGGCAACTAAAGACGATCTAAACAAATTATTGACAATAATGCCCTGCACTTGGAGCCATGTTTGAGTTGTCCTAGTTAACTGGCTAGCCAGAGGTCTCAAACGAGACCCAAATGGATCATAAAAATAATTGGAGGCGGTGGCTGCAAAGAGCGTTCGTGCATCAAAAATTGATGTCATATATGTAACATCCCGGGTTTCTCCAAGCACCAAAAATCTGAACTTTTAAAACTTTTCTTGTAAGGTGTGATGTTTGTAGTTTCTAGGTCAAACCTCGGTCAAACATGGGAGAAGTTTACTAGTGAATCGTTGCATTTCATCTAGATTTGGTTGTAGGAGAATGCCGATGTTCTTGCCTTGGTTCCGAGCTTGACCCTTGTCAGAGTTTGGAGTGCACCAGTCCATAGCAAATTTCTTCGAAACCCCCGTTATTTATCCCTCTCCAACCCAAATCAATAGAAGATGAATAAATCTTTTGCTTCATTTGATCTCCCCTCAACATCACTTGTTACCCCTTGAAAACCTTCTAGCATTCAAATCATAAAACAAGAGCTCTCTTCCCTTCTTTTTAAATTCTCTCTAATTCTCCTTTGGTCATCACCTCGAGTGCACCGAAAAAAATAGAAAAAACCTTCTCCTTCTCTCTTGGGCCTCGGCTCCCCCACGGTAGCCCACCTTCCCTCCCCTCAAGCCCACCTGGCCTTCTCCCCTCACCCCCGCCAAAGACGGCCCGCCATGCGGCCCAGACTCCACCAGCGCGGCTTCACTCCTCCTGGGGCCCATGCAGTAGTGAGGCCTATTTAACCCGGCGGTAGGCGCCCCACGCCCTAACCCTAGGGCCGGGCGCCCACAGGAGGCTACCCGCCGTTAGGCGTGCGGACTGCGGCAAAGCCTACCTCGGCGTCCGTCTGGCGCCACCCGCCCGGATGCGCACCGTGCTCACCGCAGACGGCGAGGAACAGGGGCCAGAAAGGGGCACTAGGCGCCCGCGTATATAAGCCCTAACCGCCCCGCTTCTTCCTTTCTTCCGGCCGGTAGCTCGCGTTTCCCTTCTTCCCGAGCCGCCGCCATTCCTTTTTCCTTCCTCCTCTTCCGCTCCGTCTCCGCCTCGCGTCGTCTGCAAGTAGCCGGCCCGCGTCGCCCCTGGCCTTGCTTGCCCGTGCCACCCGTGGCAGGCTGCGCGCCGCTCCCACTGACCACCGCGACAGCTGCAGCGCCAACGCGCCCTCTCCGCTCAATCACCTTTCGCGTCGTGCGCCCCGCTCCGCTTCCGCGCCCGTGCCTTTGCCGTTCGCGCTCCACCACCCGTCCATGGCCGGCACCGAGTCTCCGCCCCCGACGCCGCGTTCCGGCCCTCTCTCCCTCGTCTCGCCCGGCCACTGAGCCCCGCCCCGAGGCGCGTGCGCCGTCCCCTCCTTGGCCGGGCCCGGAGCACCCACGCCATCGGCCTCGCCCTCCCTCACTCACGGGCCTGCCCTCGGCCGCTACCTCACCTTACCACGTCGAGCCTCCTCGGCCGCGGCGTCGAGCCCAGCCGGACGGCGACAACCATGAGCATCGGCGGCCCGCTTCGCCGCCGTCCTCGCTCACGCCACCATCCACAACGCCCCGGCATGCTCACCACCCTTTCTCCGGCGTCCGCACTTGCGCTCAGGCTGCACCTGGCGGCGTCGCGGTGAACTCCATTGACAAAACCCGTGTTTTCCCTTTTTCCACCAACCCCCCGCTGAGGCCGGCCTTACGTGCAGCTGTTCCCCCTTCTTTGCGGGGAAGCTACGGCCTTGCTACGGCGCTTGTCGGAGCTCCGCCACCCTCCGGCCATGCCCGGCCAGCGTCCGGCCCTGCCGGCCGGTCGTAGGCGTCCCGGCCCAGCGATAGCCGCTCTCCCGGCCACCCACGGCTAGATGTGGCCTGCTCTGGCTGGCCGCAGCTGGCTGCAGCTGGCCGAGCTGGCTGCCGGCTGGCCCCGGCCGGAGGGAGGTGGCCAAACGTGGCTCTGAGGGAGACCACGACCCGACCGTTGCCCTCTAGGCACTCCCGGTGTCGCTCCGTGAAGCCTCTTCTGGCCTCGCCTTCCTCCCCGCGAAGGTCTAACCATCGAACCCCGCCGACGCCGTCCTCGACGTCAGCAATACTCCTGCTCTTCCATTATTATTCTCAATGTCGCACTTTATCTATACCATGTCTATCTATGCCTGTGCCGTGCCTTCGCGCTGGTCTATCTTGTGCTATGGAGATGTGCCACTCGAGTCGATTGCTTTGTGTTGTGGATGTTGTATTGGTTCTTGTATATTTGTGCGATATTGTCTGTGGACCGTGCCTTCGAGCCGGTCGAGGGATCGTACCTCGCTTGGGCATTCCGGCCGTGGGTTCGTCTCGCCGTGACCGTGATGCCGAGCGAAACTCATATCCCTCGCTCTCTTGTGCTTTAATTGATCTCGTAGTACCACGATCGTAGCAACCCTAGTCGACCCTAGGGCATGGTCATCAAGGACTTAGCGATACGGTTATGACCCGTACACGGCGAGTCCTTCGTGACCTAGTCTGGTAGGAGATGAGCTAGGAAGCGACTGTCGTGGGATGACGGGAGTCAACCCGTGCAGGTAAAGCTTATGGTTGCGAGTTACCTCGCCATGACCATTGGGCTCTACCTCTTTTCTTTTTCTTTCCCTTTTATCGCTCTTTTCCTAAACCACCTCGTATGCTTGCGCTCCCTAGACCATAGCGTCCCTTCGGACCTGGCAGTGACAACCACATCGCTATGGGCCGTGGGGATAGCCTAGGGCCGACATGGTGCACGGTCGTGGCGCCCTACGAGTTGGTGGGGATCACGGAACCGTGCGAGACGTTCGTCTCTTTTCTTCCGACCACCGTCCTTAGCCATGACGGGTAGGTCGAGAAAGTGTGGAACCATTCTTTCCCATTTTGTTTTTCTCCGATTCTCGCTAATCCAGTAAGGCGTGGATCGAGTCTCTCATTCCCTCTTCGAATCATGTCTTTCCCCATGACATGTGGATCGAAGTGCTGTGGGGCCAAGGGCCCCTTTTCTCGCTTATCTGTGTTGTTAGTGTTCTTTATTTGCCACTTGTTCCATTCCTTTGATTCTTGTCGATCGCAATGGTGAGTGGATCAAAGGAGGTGAACCTCATTTTTCTTCCTTGGTTCTTTCGTGCTTGAGCCCTAGTATGTTTGTACCTATTGAGATCGTAGCATTCCTTGGGCTCTCATGGTGACAACCGCACCGCTGAGACCCCGGAGAATGCCTTAGTGCGTATAGTGCACCTTGGTCGAGGTACCCTACAAGTGGTTTAGGCACTTATGATCTCTCGTGCATCGCTCCTCTTCGATGCCTCGCCTTTTTGCCGTGGCATGTGCATTGGAAGGGGCAGACCACCGCCCCCTCTCTTTTCTACCTTTTATTTTTTGGGATAATTATTTATTTGGCCCAGAAAAAAACTCTGGTTACTTATTTGGCCCTTTTTTTTTTTCGTTGTGTATTTGGCCTCAAAACGAAATTTTGTTACTTATTTGGCCTTCCGTTAAATCCGTGAGCTCATTCCGTGAAGTCACGCACTTTGCACCACACGCGAAAAGACACATTTGCCCTTTAGGCCTTCCTTCACGCCGCGTGCCGCCGATGACTCGTCGGTCGGCATCGACTCGGTCACTCGATACGTACGCAAAGGAAAAAAAAAAAAAAAAAAGGCGGGCTCGATGGAGGGGCGGCGCCGCCGCCGCCCTCGACGGCAAGGGAGGGAGCCCGCTGCTGCCCATGCCGGCGGATCCGGGGCCGCCAATGGCGGATCCGCCGCCCTGGAAACTGCTGCGCGCCATCTGCTCTGTTCCCGGCACCGCTGCTCCCGCTGGCGCCGCTCCCGGCGCGGACTCAAGGCCGGACTTCCACGCCCTCCTCGAGTACGAGCTCAACTGCACCCGTGGGCGACCCGGCGTCCTCCGGCAACGCCCGGTCCTCTTTTCGCGGCGCTCTACGAAACTCCGCCCGCCCGCGGCGGCGCGGGCGCCGTCCGGATCCACACGGTCGCGTGGCGGCCGATCAGCCGGAAATGCGCCCAGCCCGAGGAACTCATCGCGCTGGGCGGCGGCGGTGAGGCTGGCCGGGGCGGGAAGGATGCGGCCCGCGGAAGTGGCGCCGGAGGAGAGGATCCCGCGGAGAAACCACGAAGCCGCTACGGCGCGCGGTTTGGACATGGTGGGCTACTCCATCAACGGCTGCGGACGTCCCACGCCGCCGTTCGTCGAGACCGCACGGAGAGGTCCACGCAGATCTTTGCGGCTCGGGCTCGGCCGCGACGACACCACGCGGGCCTCGACGTAAGTTCAAGCCTGGCCTGTTCCTCCGGACTTCCATTAGTTCCATACTCCCGTCCCCGTCCCCTGCTAGTATTTTGCATTGGCAACAAATAGATTCGTTCGTTCATAGCTCATTGTCCTCTAGGCATGCAAGGAGAATGGGGTGAGGCTTTGCTCCTCCATGGCCGCCGCGACGATGCTCACCGCCTCTCAGATCGAAGCCCCGCGGAGAGCGGCCAGCGGGAGACATACTCCGTCGCGACGCTTATCAATTGCCGCAAGTTTCTTGAGCCGGCCTTGGACGATCGCAACGTCGGTGAGGACAAATCTCCGATAATAAGCGCATTTAGCCATTTAATGTTGCAATGCTAGAGTTACTATTAGTACCACCGTTAATCCATTATCATCGATGTCGCAGGGTTCTTCTACTCGCCATCACCAACACGCACACGATTCACGGCGAGGAAGAGCCGTGGGAGCTGGCCAAGAGGTGCCACGACTTGTACACGAGCCAAGAACAACAAGAAACAGCTCACCGACATCGGCGACCTCAACTTCCTCATGTGTCGGGCCATCGACGCCTCCCCGGTGACGACGGCCGGCCGGGCCCGGACGGCACTGTCTCCGTGTTCGAGGAGCCCGTGGTCGCCGACGTGGCCGAGATGCAGCAAGGCTGGTGTGGAGGATCTGCGTCGCTGCGCCACCGCAGCGGCATTGGGCCGTCCCATCGGCGTGTTCGACTCGATCAAGGACGGCAAGTTGAACGGGGTGCATGTACCCTTCCCCTATGCACTCCATGACGGAAGCAGTCCGGAGATCTTTGATAAGGTGAAGCGATTTTTGCACCATGCGGTGGCGGTGAAGAAACTACGGTGTTTTGTGAACTATGTATTTGTGTGACATTATTTATGTGAGACTGAAACTATGGTGAATTTATTAACTATGCGTTTGTGATCCCATATATATATATGGTTATGTGAGAATATATGTGTGGTTGTGAATATATATCTTGGTTATATGCATATTTTGTGAATATATATGTCGGTTATTCTCATATATATATATATATATACACACACACTCAACATATACACTAAACAAATAATACTGTTTCTTTTTATTTTTTTAGCGCAGGGACAGAATGGTCTATTTACCCACCACTTGACACCGTTATGTGCTCATATCTAACAGAAGGCCAAATAAGCAACAAAATTTCATTTTGAGGCCAAATACACAACTTGGAAAAAAAAAGGGCCAAATAAGTAACCAGAGTTTTTTTCAGGGCCAAATAAACAATTATCCCTTATTTTTTTTCTCGCTAGCCCGCTCGCTTTCGATCTGTCTTAGCCATGACGATTAGATCAAAGACCGAACTATCTCTTCTGGTTAGTGAAGCTATGGTCTATGTCTCATTCTCGGAACATGTGAGTCGACCTCGTCGACCGTTGAAAAACCATCCTCACTGAGGATGTGACCGAGGCCGCGGCATGGGCATGCCCAGCTGAAAGGTCTTTGTTTGGTTTTGGTAATTGAGTGACAACCTAGGTGGACTAATTATGCTTATATAAGATTTACAGAGATTTAGTCCATAGGTACATATGTGTGAGCAACTATGCCATGGAGGTGGTGTGATGTGTTGCAAGGCTCACACATGTGATGATGAAGGAGCTTAAAGCATGATACATGATATGGAGTCATGTGGCTAGAGGTAAAGATCAAGACAAGACTTGGCTTGATGGACTGGTCGTGATGGTGAAGGGCAAGTTGGAGGCTTTAAAGCCGTTGGTACCGAGTATCGGGAGGCTTGAGCAAAGACTTGGCGCCGAAGGACCGAAGCGATGGTGAAGAGCAAGTAAGGTCAAGATCGATGGACCAAAGGCCATGTGATGATATGAAGTGGATCATATCATTCATGTGGATATTGGTGCATGTGTTGCATCGGCATTGGAGGAGATGCAGTGGAAAGCGCAAGGCAAAGGTATAACCTAGGGTGTTTTCATTTCACCGGTCATAGGTGTGTAGAGAAGTTGATGACCAGGTTTAGGATAGATGGCCGTACTATCAAGAGGGACAAACTTGTTTGCATATCGGTCATCTAGTGCCACTTGAGCGATCTAACTTTGCATCGTGTTGCTAGGATCGAGTGGCGATGTGAGAAGGAGTGAAAACCCTTTGGAAAGTGTTTGTGAAAATGCTAACACACTTGCACATGGTAATGTACACTTGGTGGTGTTGGCACATTTGCAAAGGGGATGGAGTTTGCCGGGTAGAGAAGGGTTTGAGATCCTCTCTCCCTCCCGCCGAGATTGCGAGGCGGGATTCGGTATTTTCGTGAAAGTGAAGTGCTGATTTTCTATTGCGCCGGAGGTCGAAAATGGAGGCGAAGTCGTCGGAGTGTTTCTCGCTGAGAAACACTCATTGGACGCTGGTGGCGGCAGCGTCGGACGCTAGGCCAGCGTCCGATGGCATGTTGGTAGTGTGCGCGAGCTGGAGGTTTGCATCTGCGCGTCCGGTGAGTTTACGTCGGCGCGTCTGACGTAAAGCAGTGTGGAGCAGTGCTGGTGGCGAGGCTGTGCAGCAGGCGCACCTGACGCTAAGGGGCGTCCGATGCCCATGCGTCGGACGCGTCCGATGCGATGGTGCATGTTTTCGGAGCTCTCTGAGTTGCGTCCGGTGAGAGGAGGCCGCGTCCGATGGCATGCATCGGAGTGTCCAATGAGTGCTCGGCTGGCGCGTGAGCGGGCTGACCGTTGGCCCGCAACGGCTAGTTTGAAGTGGAGGCGACACGTGGCGTTCACGTGTGCGTCGGACGCTGGGCGAGCGTCCGATGCTCAAGCATCTGATCGTCCGATGCCTTCGTGCTGGCTGAGGGGAGTTGGCAACGGCTCTTTAACCCTTGGGGCTATATATTGAGATGGTGGCCGGCCTTAGCTGGTTGCTGAGTGACTTGGGGACTTTGTGTCCTTGCTTAGTGGTGCTTGGAGAGCTTCTAACTCGCTTATGCTTGCAGTGATTATATCCGATTGCGAGTGAGCGATTCTATTGCGTTGCATTGAGAGATTGCAAGGTGTGGCACTAGGTTATCGAGTTGCAAGCCGGTGGTGCTTATTACTCTTGGAGGTTGCCACCTCCTAGATGGCTTGGAGGCTTGTGGGCATCGTGTAGCACGCTCGGAGATTGAGTGGTGCTCCGATTGCTTGTCACGTGCGGTGACATTGTGAGGGGGATTGTGCTCACCCCGCGGGAGATCGCGAAGAGCAACTCTATTGGATTGCGAGTGTCATTGAGCTACCTCTCTTGGGTAGGTTCTTGCGGTGTCCAATTGTGGACGAGGTTAGTGAAACACCTCTTAGCCGCCGAACCACGAAGAGTTGGTCGACACAACGGGGACTAGCTTGGTGGCAACCAAGTGAATCTCGGTGAAAAATTGACGTGTCAATTTGTCTACTCTCCTTGTTGGTTTGCATTCACTAGCTTATTCTTACACGTTCATTACTTGTGCTAGTGAGTAGTGGTTGCTCTTGAGTAGCTAGTTTGCTTGTGTAGCTTGCTAGTTTCCTTCTTAGCTTGTGTAGCTTAGAAGTAGCGATTGCGTGACTAGTTGGTTTGTGTAGCCTTGCTAGTCACTTTGCTTAGTTTGTAACTAAGCAATTAAGCTCACTAGTTAGGCTTGTGTAGCCGTGCTAGTGAGAACTACTAGTGTGCTTAGGCTTTGTGCACTTTGCTCACTAGTATGTGTAGGTGCTCCTCGGATTGATTGAGTACTAGTTGCTTAGGTTTGTGTGACCTTGCAACCTAGTATTGGATAGGCGAGCACTACCTAGCCTTGCACCTTAGTTGCTCAACCTAGGAATCTTTTGTAAGGTGCTTGAACTTAGATAGAGGGGTGAAGTCTTGATTAGACCGATAGTTTTAATTCCACATTTAATTCGGTCATCCGCTACAATTAGTTTTTAGAAAGGACTATTCACCCCCCTCTAGTCCACCATCTCGACCCTTCACCAGCTAACTCCCCTCTCCTCCCCTGTTGGGCTACTCTCTTCTCGGCTTCCGACGTTGTTGTGTCGTGCGGGTCGAGAGGACCTGTAGCCACTCCTCTGTTGTTCATGTTCCAATCTCGTTTGCTACCGTCGGCTGTCATGGCGGGTAAGCTGACGTACCTTGGAACCATGTCACAACCCTGCAGTTTTGCGTTACTCGTTCTTTCTTGATTCTTATCTAGTGGTTATGGCTTACGAGTTAAAGGCTACAAGGGCCAAACCCTGTTGTTCCTATTTCCCTTTCCCTCTTGCTTGTGATCCTCCGGTCCCCGCCAATTTCCATCATGTTTGGATTGTGAGGCCATAAGTCGTAGTGTTTGTTTAAGTTAGGATAGGATCAAGGCCTTTTCTCTTGGAGCCGTACAGGTCGACATGGTTGACCCGGGACATACTGGCTATTTCGAGGCCTCTATCCGAGCTCATGTGTAACACCTCTGGTGTTACGTTAACCTAAACCTCGCCATGTCATCATCATCATTGCATAAGCATTCATGATTAGAGAACCCTAATGAGTATAACTAAAATGAGTTTATTTAATTCTAGGGTTGGTTGCGCTCTTTTATATCATGTGTATGCGTAGGTCATTAAACTTCACTCACAATTTTACTTTTGTTTATAAAAGCAACCAATTAAATTCAACCTTGATGTTTGCAAGTGTTTGACTAACCCTGACTCATACATCAAACATGTTTTATAAGTTAAATGAGGTGCAAGGAAGAATCAAATTTGAATTCAGAATTCAAATCATAAACCCTAGCTCAAGTGGCTAAGTGTGGGGGAATTGAATTTCATTTTCAATTTCGATGAGCTAACCATAATTAATTTTCTTATTAAAGGTTACCAAACTTTAGCACCATTTCAAAGTATGAACTTTATATCTTGAAAATGTGCTATTGGTTGGGTTTGAAAAGTACCACAACACCATTAATTAATTGCCCAAAGATTCAATTTGAAAATCCTTTTCAAAAAGCTTGAAATTCAAAAGCCTTTTGCCCCTTTCTCAATTTTATCTCAAAATATTCAAAATTTGGAAAAACTTCAAAATACAGATTGTACATCTCTTTGAGCTCTACAAGTTTGGTATATAAAGTTTTTCAAGTTTTTAATAAAATTTGAACTAATTTCAAAAGTATTGTAAATTGGAAAATGTCTCCTTTTGTATTTTTAAACTCCAATTCAAAATCTATTTAGTTTCATGAAAAACTCTTTGAATCAAAGTTGTAGGTCTTGAAAAATAGAACAACTTTTATTTTTGGATATTTTCATCTTTTACTCAAAATTTGAAAGTAATTTTAAATCCCCAAAAGTAGGGTTTTTTCCATCTTTTCAAATTTGAAATGTAATTTCAAAAATACTTAGAATCTGGCAAAACTTCTTTAATGAAAGTTGTACAACATAAAATTTTGAGCAATCTGTATTTTTGGAGAATTTTGAGTGCAGTTCAAATTTTAGGAGATTTTGAATAAAACATTTTTGAATGTATGGGGGTGATGTGGCATCTACGCATGATTGTTCCGCACAGGAGCCGGCATGGCCGCCGTCCTCGACGGTCGCCGTGGCTGTTCCGGTGCCTTCCCCGACTTCGCGCGTGGCCGTCCACCTCAATCCCGTCGTGAAGGTGCTAGCCACCACGTCGACCCCCTCTTTGTCTATAAAAGCCACCGTCGCTGTCGTATTTTTCTTTTCTTCCTCCAAGCCGCCGCCATCGCTCTACTCTGTCGCCGGTGAAATTCACTCTCCGTGCTCCATAATCATCCGCTCCATCTTGCCAGTAGCTCCGCCACATCATTGCGCACCGTTTGGGTCACTTCTCGTTCCTTGACATTGTCGGAGTCGCGCACACGGGGTCGTCTTCCTCGCTGCCGGCCACCACCGCCGCCGTGAGCACCTCACCATGGCCAGAGCTTCCCAGAGCATCTCAAGCTTCGCCGTTTATCGCCCTAGCTTCGCTTTGACTCACTGATTAGGGTCAGCCCTTCCTTTTCCGCAGCCGAAGCTTCCACATGCCGGAACGCCAACGTTGTTTTCGGTTCACGCCGTCGTAGCCGCCTCCCCGCCGTCAACCAAGCTCCGCCTTCTTCCGAGCCCGCCTCTGCCTTGTTTTAGAATCACGGTGAGCACCTAAAACTTGTAGAGGTATTGGTTGTGTCTATCTCGTCGTGGTTTAGCCGAACAGCATGCCGATGGGCGCCGCCGTGCCGCCGTCCGCCTCGGCGCCGCCACGCTTTTTGCTCCAAAGGAGGCGCGATAGCCGTATAGTAGCTCGTTGAGGTCGGGGTGATGAGAAGAGTGCGTTTGTGCCATTAGTTTCGTTGGAGGGGCTGTCACCGGCGAGAGCAGTCGTCGGCCGTCGCCGCCGTCCCTGTTCTCGGTCGGAGAAAGAAGAGAGAAAGGAGGAGAAGCTGACATGCCGGGCCCGCCTGTCAGCGAGTGAGAGAGAGGGAGCTGACCGTGCGCTCGGGCGCACGAGTGAGCGAGCCGGGCCGGCACTGTGTCGCCGGTTGGGCCGCACAATGAGTCCAGGAGATTTACCGTACCTTAGTACATTATTGTTGGCATTTCTAACGTCACTACTAAAAAGCGAGATAAATCCTACCCCTAGCAACAACGTCAGAAATGGTCGGTATATAATTAACTTGTCATTAGCAACTAGCCACTTCTTTATTACTAACATTCCTAGACATGAAGTAGGTTGTCATCCCTAATTATATTGCTAGGAAATAATTATAGATTTACATGTATTCAATATGACTAGGCAGAAATAAAAGATATGAATATAAAGATAAGAATATAAACTAAGATCGGTTCTCGCAGCGGACGAGATAATTATACCGTTGTAGCATTTTACCTAGGGAAGTCTACCAAAGGTTGTCGATTTATATTTATACCACTTGGGAAGGTCTATATGTAGGACTTATAAACTATAACTTATATTATTGATGTGAAAGACAAACCATAACTAGAATCCTACTCATAACAGGGATAAGTCACGTGATAAAAGATATATATAATAAATAATAATAATGATCAGTCATCATAAATAGATAAACATCAGAGCTCTTCTAGTCATAACAATAGCTAGCCAATGGATAAACTCAGAAATAAATACTAAGGTAATTCAATAACTACGTCAATGAATAACTCTAATTAGTGCAACTACATCTAGCAATCATTGTTAAGTTAACCCTATATCATTATCACATGTAAAGAGACATCAACTAATGAGGGTATTAAGACACCAAGGTCACCTCCTTCGCGACTGTGCCCATGCTAGTCCTACGCACGGAGGGTGGACTACGTGAGAAACCAACGTAGCCGCCACCTGCGCGGACTACCACACGTCCCCGCAGACGTCGGGGTGCACTCGCAGATAAACAAGATATCTAGACACCACGTCTACATATTGTCTACCATCTACCCAAATGCGCTTGGGTAAACGCTATACGAGCAATTACATGAATTCAATAAGATCAAACCAACTATCCTAGACATATAATCAAAGTAGACAATGACTATTGCAATTAAGAATATATAAGAGATTAAGAACAATGTTGCCTGAATCATAATATTGAATACAATAAGAGCAAAGTACTAGAACTATACCGAACTCCGCGCTCCCGCACAGACGCCGGGGGCTCGATCCCGCCGAAGAACTAGAACTCTTCTACTTCTAATCTAACTAGGCTAAAGCTATGAACTAGAGAGGCTCGATGAACTAGAGAAGGCTCTTGATGGCTGGGATCTCCAAATGACTTGATGCCTTTAGGGAGGGGGTCTACCCCTTTATTTATAGCCCTGGGATCGACGTGCGTCGCAGGATCAAACCGACGTAACCAAGGGTCAAGATGACTCCTCGTAGGCGGTGGAGGAAGCTTCCAGAAGGGGGGCCGAAACCCTAGCAGGGGGGCGCCGGGCGGCCCCAAGGTGGGGCCGGCCAGCCCCACTTTTCCTCCTCTCGGGGTCCCGTTGCTTCGGTTGTCTTCTAGATGGTTCCTGAGCTCAATCGTGATATTTCCGTGGCGGATAAGTTTTCGTGCTAAATATGCACTAGAATCCCTCTTTTTCATCTTTTCTGAACATCACCCTAGAAAATACAAAATATGCAAAACTCGTGGAAATTGTCAGATAAAACCCTAAACTAGTGTGTTTTCTTGTTTTCCTTCAGATAAAAAGCCCTAGTAAGAGTTGACGCTAACGAGTGTCAACAATACCCCCAAGCTTACCTTTTGCCAGTCCCTTGGCAAACAAACTAAGCCTAGCTGATATTGTATTTGGATCAGAAGTTGCTACAATGTCATTATACTTTCCAGTACACGTGCTTTCAAACGAAAATTTCCTCCGGATCAAACAATGTATATTCCAATCTTCAACTTACTCATTTCACCTGTATTATGGGGCTTCACAACTTTTGCATAAGTCTTGAGCAATCGAAAGATAGAACAATCAAGCTAAATGCTATGTCTCAAATTCTTTGCAATACAACATTCTGGAGTTTTTTATAAGTTTTTAGAATAGAGCTCAGAGCTTATTTGTATGGCACTCTTAAGTCTCTCAATGTATGTGGTATTTGTGGTTCTCTCTTGAGGCATTAATGATGTTATGCCCCCTATAGCTAAAGGTATATATGGTGGAGCTCATAGGAGTGGTAATAACAAGGATAGGCATACTTGCAATACATGTATTGTAAAGTCAACTAATGGATCCACAGAGAATCGAGACATACAATCAAACCAAGACGTGCATGTGTATGGAATATGGTGGCTAGGTGAATATGTGTTATTTATGGCTAATTTCTAATTCTAGGGTTGCTCTTTGAAAATAACTCTCTATTTGAAATTTTTCTCAGGAAAGACATAGGCTATCTTTATTGTTATTATTTTTCTTTATTCAGGGAGGCGGGCATCTAGTACCCATTGTTTTAATTGCTGGGACACTTGTCCATCTTTTACTCCCCTTTTCTTTCTTTTTTTTCTTTTTTTCTTTTGCATAGCCACATGTATCCTTTGAACATAATAAATGAATCGAGAGATATAATCAGGACTTAGAGCATTAAAAAAGGGGGTTATCCTATAGGGTGATTGTATATTTTTGTGTCCTCTGCTAGTGTAGGAGGTGAACATTTTATGATGAACATATATGGAAATATAGTGAATGATTGCGATTACCCCTAAAGTAGGAATAATGCATATGTGGACTAGAGTGTGCAAGTGTTTCTTTGGTTTTAAAAGCATGACAAGACTCTCATAAGGTATACAACACAGGTTGACTGAACTCAATGCAAAGCAAGCAGCTTTAAATGTGAAAAGGTTTTCCTATCCTCTAAGATATTAATTTTAGCTTTGGTAGGAATTCACATTTGTCATACAAGAGCTCATCATGTAATTTTTTTAGATTTTTAAAATAAACCTCCAGAACTTAGCAATGCTAGTAATAAGATAAATAGCAGCTTAACCTTCATGAATCACATCAATCAACTACCTAGACTTAGCACAAGCTTATGCCTCCACAATTACGGTTCAGAATAAATTCTCCAATTAAAACAACAATGCTTAGAACCAGGGAGATTTTAAGTTTAGCAACTAGGTACTTGGTAAGCATTATAACAGAGCAACTATTCATCATTTTCAAGACAAAATTTTAATGTTCATCGGTTTTTAATTAACTCTAGCCTAGACTGACTCTAAACACACTCTAATATAATTAATACTAACTAAGACTTCTTTTTATTGATTTTTAGATTTTTTTTAACCAAAGACTCATAAAAGACTCAACAGGCGTGGACCTTCATGTGCCCACATATTTTTGGTATTTTATGACTATATAAAGTAGACTCAAAAATCGCTTAGGTGTAGTCACCTGATAACTAGGGGATGCTCCTCCCCCAAGCTGGATGGTTGTAATACTTGGTGTAGATGTCCTTTAGAGTGAGCTAACCAGTAGCGGACCTGGTGGGTGCCACTGATAGACTCTCTCCTTGCTATGATGTTATTCCTGCATAAATACTCTCCACAAAGAGAAACCAAAACTCGAGGCTCGAATTTATTAATGGGTTAGCGGTCAGCCAAAGAGTAATTGATCACCTTTATGGGCTAGCTTTAATATTGTCTAATTTTAAACAGGATTTTACTTTTCTCTTATTTTTGAATTTTCTATTTATGATGCATGAATTTAAATATGAATGCTATATTTTGTCATTTTTATTTTATGCCACCACAAATGGATGTTCCTTCGAAAAAATACCATAGGGTATCCACATAGGGCTTTGTGATGCCATGAGTGATACAGTAAATACTTTTATTGTTTTTATATCTTTTAGTGTGTAAACAAGATTATGGTACTAAATAAATTACAAATGCATTTAATGAGATAACTACCATTCTAAACTTATGGCTAGGGTACGGAATTTAAAGTCTACCGACATGACTTAGATAGAGGAGAACACTTACTCAGTGGGTTCATCATCTGAGGTAACCTCAGTCAACTCTCCGTTTCGTGGTGATGCCGCACGTGCCTCCTTCCATCTCGTTTCTGTCTCTTTTTGCTTCTCTCTTTTCTCGGCTCCAAACTCTTGACTTTTATTCTGTTTCTCCCACGCTTCTAACCGTGCTGATAACTAGTGGATGCTCTCCCCCAAGCTAGATGTTTATTATGGTTGATTGTTGAAGCTGAGTGGTCCTCTCAGAGGAGCTCATGCTTATAAGAGCAAGTGTTGCCTGGAATACTTCAATCTCATCACCCAATAAGTTACTGCCTTCACATAGGGGTTAGCTGTATGTCGGAAAAGTATACTGCAGGTGATGAAGATGAAGATTCCTAGGTAAGCTGGCTCTTGGAGTCATCCTGCAGAAAGCTCTCACAAAACACCAAAACTCGTGGAACGGTATTAGGATAAAACGTTAATGATTAGCCGTTTTTAGAGGATTGGTTGTTGTGGAGGTTTGAGAGTATTTTTAAGACAGCGGTATTGCAGCAGGATGCTCAGTTAATATTTTTAGATTTTATGGGTTTATATGCATAAAGTGTAAATGCATGATATATATTTTTATTCTGTATGCCACCACAGTGAGAACTCCTACAATTTTTACACTACAAGGGCTTCACATGGGGCTTAAAGTTTTTAAGATGCATGAATGTAGCCTAATGCAAGACTATTTATTTTTTTATTATTTTATATGCAATACTAATATAGAAAAGTAATCATGCTAAAGAGAGAATAAATCATACGATGCAAGAAAGTAAAGATAGATAGTTACCGATGTTATCTCACGGCGAGGGTTCGATATTTATAGTCCTTCGAACTGGACTTCTTCTTGCAGTGGTTCATTGAGTACTTTGAGTTGCTCTTGACGGTAAGGATTGAGGTGGTGCCTCTACTAGTGACTCCCAATGGCGGTGCCACCTTCTTTCTTTCTGTTGTAGGCGTCTCAAAGCCAATCTTATGTGCATCATTATTACTAGTTGAGAACTTTCACTTGTAGCATTTAGGGGATTGTCTCCCCACACTTTAATTGAAGTGTGTTCTGCCCATAAAGACAAGGTAGAGATCAAGTGCATGGGCTCTGTTGGTGGAAAAACACCAACAGAACCAGAAATTTATTCATGCTCTAACTTTAGACACAATAAGATTGATATTATTCATATTGTTCATTCCTATCATGGGTGAGAGGACTAGAAGTATAAATATGACATTTAAACTTGTGAGATAAAGAGTAAAGACACTTAACCACAAGAAAGACTGTTCATCTTTATAATGTATCAAGAATAATAGATGAGGTACTTCTAGCTTACTCGGTTAAGACTGAAATTAAGAGAATGGTGCTATGATAAACTTAGAGAATAAATCATGTTAAGTTTAATCAGGTTGATCAATTAAAGTTGTAACTCTAACATGGTTGTGTTTTCATTTATTGCATACCACGATCAAGAGGAAATCAATGACCACTTATCTTAAGATGTTACATCCATTATTAGAGCATGATGAAGGGTAAATGAATTTTATCCGTCTTTTCCTTTTTTGTATCTTAGGTTGTTTATTACCATCTTGTCTCATATGTTGTACTCCTTTCTCACTCTTCAGACCTTCTGTTTTTCTCATTATGTCTTCTCTGCAAGGGGTTAGTGGACAACACATACCCAAAGGGATATTCTATTTATCAAAGTACGGATAGTGTTTGCCTAAGAGTTAAAGATTAATTTGTAGCTCGTGCTTCCAATGATTCACCACTATTTCAAAATTTTTCCATCAAGGTTAAAACAAGGATATTATTTTGAAGCATACCCTTATCCTTGAATTGATTCTACGAATCGTCTCCTAATATGATTTAAATATTTTTTTATGTAGGAGGGGTTAGTCTATATGTACAACTAAATTCGTATATAAGTATGCTTGATTTTCATAATATTTAAATAATATTCTAAAGTATACTTATAATAGAATAAAAAAGTTTATAGGACTAAAGGTATTTATTCATATAGAACCAAGAATATGTATGGTGAACCACATGAGAATTTTATTATATATATATTTAGCAAGTTATGTTTTAGCATAGCATAGGGTAGAAATGACCAAGACAAATTAGCAACATGGTATGAGATGTTAATTGTAGTTATATGTTGCATGAGGCTTGGACAAACGTACCTCATGTCTTCATCTTTCTAAGTAAGTGATGGCAAACTTACTTGGGAGAGGATGGTTAAGATCTATTGGAGATGCAATAATGCTCACTTAAAAACTTCTTCTCCAATAGATTAAAGTTGTTCTTTCCTGCAAAATGTTAATGCACACATACCCGAGGGAATAGCAAGATTGAAATACGGGTTTTGTTATCCATACTCTTTTTTTTATTTTCTTTTATGCTAATCAAGATGATATATGGTTTAAGATTATTTAGCATAAATTGTGTCTATCGTGTTTTATATTGTTGTTGCAATCTAGCATGCTTCGAGGCAAAGATAACTAGTAACAAAAGATAAATAAATATTAATACTCATAAGCTTGGACTTCTTGTGCAAAGTTATCATATGCCTTGATTCATCTCATATGTGAATTCCTTTCTTGACTTACCCAGTTAAATTTGAGAATTCTCCCTATAGGGGTTAGTCGGACAAAATAACTAGTATCTACTAAAGTGT
Source organism: Chrysopogon serrulatus (assembly GCA_015844335.1). Lineage (NCBI taxonomy): Eukaryota > Viridiplantae > Streptophyta > Magnoliopsida > Poales > Poaceae > Chrysopogon > Chrysopogon serrulatus. The sequence continues at coordinate 73,252 of JADLZL010002338.1, read as the reverse complement.
ATTATTGGCTCAAGAATTAACATAGACTCATGTCCAATTTGAATCGGGAAAGGATTTTAACCTAAGCACCTTGCTTAATTCAAAAACCTCTTAGAAGTACGATCAAATCACCTTATGATTCAAAAATTAAACTAGACACCATATCTATTTTAACTTAGTGTTGGCATTTCTAACGTCACTACTAAAAAAAGCAGAGATAAATCCTACCCCTAGCAACAACATCATCGAAATGGTCGGTATATAATTAACTTGTCATTAGCAACTAGCCACCTATTTATCACTATCATTCCTAAGCATGAATTAAGTTGTCATCCTTAATCATATTGCTTAAGAAATAACTATAGATTTATATGTATTCAATATGACTAGGCAGAAATAAAAGATATGAATATAAAGATAAGAATATAAACTAAGATCGGTTCTGCAAGTTTTATTGATAATTATACCGTTGTAGCATTTTACCTAGGGAAGTCTACCAGGTTGTCGATTTATATTTATACCACTAGAAAGATCTATATGTAGGACTTATAAACTATAACTTATACTATTGATGCAAAAGGCAAACCATAACTAGAATCCTACTCATAACAGGAATAAGTCACATGATAAAAGATATATATATGATAAATAATAATAATGATCAGTCATCATAAGTAGATAAACATCAGAGCTCTTCTAGTCATAACAATAGCTAGCCAATAGATAGACTCAGAAATAAATACTAAGGTAATTCTATAGCTACATCAATGAATAACTCTAATTAGTGCAACTACATCTAGCAATCATTGTTAAGTTAACCCTATATCATTATCACATGTAAAGAGGCATCAACTAATGAGGGTATTAAGACACAAGGGTCACCTCCTTCACGACCGTGCCCATGCTAGTCCTACGTACGGAGGGTGGACTACAGAGGAACCAACGCAGCTGTCACCTGCGCGGACTACCACACGTCCCGGCACGTCGGGGGTGCACTCACGGATAAACAAGATATCTAGACACCACGTCTACATATTGTCTACCATCTACCCAAATGCCGCTTGGATAAACGCTATACGAGCAATTACATGAATTCAATAAGATCAAACCAACTATCCTAAACATATAATCAAAGTAGACAATGACTATTGCAATTAAGAATATATAAGAGATTAAGAACAATGTTGCCTGAATCATAATGAATACAATAAGAGAAAGGTACTAGATCTATACCGAACTCCGCGCCTGCATGCACGCCGGGGGCTCCTGATCCCGTGAAGAACTAGAACTCTTCTACTTCTAATCTAACTAGGCTAAAGCTATGAACTAGAGAGGCTCGATGAACTAGAGAAGGCTCTTGATGGTCGGATCTTCAAATGACTTGATGCTTCAGGGAGGAGGGTCTCGCCCCTTTATTTATAGCCCTAAGTGGGATTGACGTGCGCCCGCAGATCAAACCGACGTAATCAAGGGCCAAGATGACTCCTCATAGGCGGTGGAGGAAGCTTCCGGGAAGGGGGCCGAAACCCTAACAAAGGGGCGGGGCGGCCCTAAGGTGGGGCCGGGGCCGGCCCCACTTTTCCTCCTCTCGGGGTCCCGTTGCTTTCGGGTGTCTTCTAGATGCTTACCGAGCCCAATCGTGCTATTTCCGTGGCGGATAAGTTTTCGTGCTAAATATGCACTAGAATCCCTCTTTTTTCAGCTTTTCTGAAAATCACCCTAGAAAATACAAAATATGCAAAACTCGTGGAAATTGTCAGATAAAACCCTAAACTAGTGTGTTTTCTTGTTTTCCTTCGGGTAAAAAGCCCTAGTAAGAGTTGACGCTAACGAGTGTCAACACTTAGGAAAATAGTCAATGCTCAATTTTAAAGGTGTATGAAGATACTTCTAAACCTAAGCATACTATAGCAAATACAAGTAGCATGATAGTACTGTAGAAGTTTATTCAAGTAGAGATGAAAAAGCATGATTATGGTGAGTTTTTTGTTTATTATTATTATTTGCAAGTTGGGATGGATATATGGAACTAAATATGTTATGGTTGAAAAACTTTAATGAGATGGATGTTTGGATTATAAAAAGTAAACATGTAGTGGAATGCAAAAGATAACTACTCACCAAATTTAAAGTCCATGAGCAAAACTTTCTCATCTTTATTTGATCATACTTACCATGACTCACATGCTGGAATTTGTGAGTGATACAACATCTTTGTTCCCGCCACTTGAGATATGAATTAAAGTCTTGTGACGTGGACCTCTTTCTCCAACATTGAATTTGTTATGTTTCTTCTTATTTTATGGGGGCATGCCGGAAGGTCATAAACCGGTCGTTTATTACCCTGCATATGATATAAAAAGTAGACAAACAAGGGTAATCCCGCTTTGAGCAGGGGTTAATGGTTATCTCGATCACATAATTAAGTATAAGTCTATCAATGTTCTTAATTGCCTAGCTACCTTCCCCAACAACGGCGCCAAAAATGCTTGTTGGCATTTCTAACGTCACTACTAAAAAGCGTAGATAAATCCTACCACTAGCAACAACGTCGAAATGGTCGGTATATAATTAACTTGTTATTAGCAACTAGCCACTTCTTTATTACTAACATTCCTAGACATGAAGTAGGTTGTCATCCCTAATTATATTGCTAGGAAATAATTATAGATTTACATGTATTCAATATGACTAGGCAGTAAATAAAAAGATATGAATATAAAGATAAGAATATAAATTAAGATCGGTTCTCAAGCGGACGGTGATAATTATACCGTTGTAGCATTTTACCTAGGGAAGTCTACCAGGTTGTCGATTTATATTTATACCACTTTGGGAAGGTCTATATGTAGGACTTATAAACTATAACTTATACTATTGATGTGAAAGATAAACCATAACTAGAATCCTACTCATAACAGGGATAAGTCACGTGATAAAAGATATATATGATAAATAATAATAATGATCAGTCATCATAAATAGATAAATATCGAGCTCTTCTAGTCATAACAATAGCTAGCCAATGGATAAACTCAGGAATAAATACTAAGGTAATTCAATAACTACGTTAATGAATAACTCTAATTAGTGCAACTACATCTAGCAATCATTGTTAAGTTAACCCTATATCATTATCATATGTAAAGAGGCATCAACTAATGAGGGTATTAAGACACCAAGGTCACCTCCTTCGCGACCGTGTCCATGCTAGTCCTACGCACGGAGGGTGGACTACGAGAGGAACCAATGTAGCCGCCACCGCGCGGACTACCACATGTCCCGAAGACGTCGGGGTGCACTCGCAGAGATAAACAAGATATCTAGACACCACGTCTACATATTGTCTACCATCTACCCAAATGACGCTTGGGTAAACGCTATACGAGTAATTACATGAATTCAATAAGTACTATCCTAGACATATAATCAAAGTAGACAATGACTATTGCAATTAAGAATATATAAGAGATTAAGAACAATGTTGCCTCGAATCATAGTATTGAATACAATAAGAGCAAAGTACTAGAACTATACCGAACTCCGCGCTCAGCATGACACGCCAGGGGCTCCGGATCCCGCTGAAGAACTAGAACTCTTCTACTTCTAATCTAACTAGGCTAAAGCTATGAACTAGAGAGGCTCGATGAACTAGAGAAGGCTCTTAATGGCTGGATCTCCAAATGACTTGATGCCTTTAGGGAGGGGGGTCTACCCCTTTATTTATAGCCCTCCTGGGATCGACGTGCGTCGCAGGATCAAACCGACGTAACCAAGGGCCAAGATGACTCCTCGTAGGTGGTGGAGGAAGCTTCCAGAAGGGGGGCCGAAACCCTAGCAGGGGGCACCGGGCGGCCCCAAGGTGGGGCCGGGCGGCCCCACTTTTCCTCCTCTCGGGGTCCCGTTGCTTTGGTTGTCTTCTAGATGGTTCCTGAGCTCAATCGTGATATTTCCGTGGCGGATAAGTTTTCGTGCTAAATATGCACTAGAATCCCTCTTTTTCAGCTTTTCTGAACATCATCCTAGAAAATACAAAATATGTAAAACTCGTGGAAATTGTCAGATAAAACCCTAAACTAGTGTGTTTTCTTGTTTTCCTTCGGATAAAAAACCCTAGTAAGAGTTGACGCTAACGAGTGTCAACAATTATCCTGGATACCTGTTTTTATTCGAAATGCTTAGTATACGCTTAGTTCTGCTACTAGCATAGGTTTTATGAAAATGTTTTTCAAAAGTTGATACAGTGCTATCTCTGAGAAAGTATTCAAAACTTGATATACCTGTTGTTTATCCTTTATTTCGATCGGGTCAAGGATACTCAACAGTGACATGATGAGTAAATTGAGACGCCGGTGGAGTGACTTGCATTAGGAATGGCTAGTGCCCTGGTGTAGTGTCGTCCACTTGTGTCGGTTAAGGACCGTTCGTTGTGGTGATTCTGTGGTCAAGAGGGTTATTGGATGGTACTAGTCGCATGCTAATAGTGGTAAGCTCCCTTGTACTATCCATGACGAGGACGGGCAACCGAGACGAGCGTAGCGTGTACCCATCCTACGGGGCGCACCGTGGAAGGGGACCGCGGCGTAGGGAGGTGGTGTACTGTACCCTTATGGCTAGGACTCGTTTTGGCCGAGAGGCATGCCATATAGTTGGGGTGTATTCATCTCATGTTGGAGAAGTCTAGAATGTTCAATTTATTTCTCAACGTACAAAATCTCTTCTCATCGAGTGGCTTGGTAAAGATATCGGCAAGTTGATCATCGGTGCCAACACTCTCAATAGAAATATCTTCCTTTGCTTGGTGATCTCTAATGAAGTGATGCCTTATGTCAATGTGCTTTGTCCTTGAATGTTGAACCGGATTTGTGGTGATCTTCACGGCACTTTTATTGTCACATAGCAATGGCACTTGTCCAAATTTGATTCCAAAATCCTTCAATGTGGCCTTCATCTATAGTAATTGAGCACAACAACTACCCGCACTAATGTATTCAGCTTCGGCGGTAGAGAGTGCAACACTATTTTGTTTCTTGGATGACCATGAGACAAGCGACCTTCCTAGCAATTGGCATGTTCCACTAGTACTTTTTCTATCCACCTTGCATCCCGCATAGTCAGAGTCCAAATAACCAATCAACTCAAAGTTTGACCCCTTAGAATACCACAATCCAACATTTGGTGTGTGCTTAAGATATCTCAATATCCTCTTGGTTGCCTTCAAATGACTTTCTCTTGGTGAAGCTTGAAACCTTGCACACATGCACACACTAAACATGACATCCGGCCTAGAAGCGGTCACATAGAGTAGGCTTCCTATCATGGACCGATACAACTTTTGATCTACCATGTTGCCACTTGTATACAAGTCAAGATGACCATTTGTTCCCATTGGTATCCCAATTGACTTGGCTTCTTCCATTCCAAACTTCTTCAACATGTCCTTGATATACTTGCTTTGACTCACAAATGTGCCTTTCTTCAATTGCTTAATTTGTAGACCAAGGAAGTAGCTAAGCTCTCCAATCATAGACATCTCAAATTCTTTTGCCATCATTTCTCCAAACTCTTCATAAAAGTCTTAGTTAGTTGATCCAAATATAATGTCATCCACATAGATTTGCAACACAAACAAGTCCTTGCCAATCTTCTTGGTGAAGAGAGTGTTATCAACCTTTCCCATCTTGAACCCTTTGGAGATCAAGAAATCTCTCAATCTCTCATACCATGCCCTTGGAGCTTGCTTCAAGCCAAAGAGAGCCTTCTTCAACTTGTAGACATGGTTGGGTCTTTTGATATCTTCAAATCCCGAGGGTTGCTCAACATACACTAGCTCGTTGATGAATCTATTCAAGAAAGCACTTTTCACATCTATTTGATATAGCTTGATGTTGTGGGCACAAGCATAGGCTAATAAGATTCTAATTGCCTCCAATCTTGCAACCGGTGCATAAGTTTCTCCAAAGTCAAGACCTTCAACTTGAGTGTATCCTTGTGCTACCAATCTTGCTTTATTTCTCACAATTATGCCATCTTGATCTTGCTTGTTCCAGAATACCCACTTGGTGCCAATAACATTATAGTTCTTTGAACGCTCAACTAGTTCCCAAACTTGATTTCTTTCAAAGTTGTTAAGCTCTTCATGCATGGCATTTACCCAATCATAATCCATCAAAGCTTCTTCTATCTTCTTTGGCTCTATGGATGAGACAAATGAATAGTGTTCACAAAAGGATGCTAATCTTGATCTTGTTTGCACACCACTTCTAATATCACCAATCACTTGATCTAGTGGATGATCCCTTACAATATGAGTTGGTTGGAGAACATAAGGTTGAGCACTTCAATTTGGTTGATCATTTGGTTGAGATGATGTACTAGCCACTTGATCTTGCACATGAGGGTCACTAGCTTGAGTTTGAACTTGAGAACCACTAGCTTGCACATTTAGAGACACAATCACTTGATGTTTGTCATCTTCAACATCTACCACTTGTGTTGGCCTAATGTCACCAACATCCATTTCTTTCATGGCTTGTATCAATTGAGTTCCTCTCAAATCATCTAGATTTTCTTCCTTATCTTGAGAGCTTTTGGTTTCATCAAATTCAACATCATACACTTCTTCAACTATGCCATGAGTGAGATTCTAAACTCTACATGCTTTGCTTGTAGTGGAGTAACCAAGTAGGAATCCTTCATCACATTTCTTCTCAAACTTGCTCAATCGAGTGCCCTTCTTGAGAATGTAGCATTTGCATCCAAACACTCTAAAATATGCAATATTGGGCTTTCTACCATTCAACAACTCATATGGTGTTCACTCTAAAATATGCAACTCTATATGCGGTATTGATTGCTTTGGCCCAAAAAGAATGATCCACATTGTATTCACTCAACATTGATCTTGCCATGTCAATCAAACTTCTATTCTTCCTTTCAACTAGCCCATTGGATTGAGGTGTGTACTTGGCTGAAAATTGATGCTTGATTCCAAAATCGTCACATAGCTCTTTAATTCTTGTGTTCTTGAATTCACTACCATTGTCACTTCTCACTTTCTTGATTGAAGTTTCAAACTCATTTTAGCTTCTCTTGACAAATGTCTTGAATGTGTCAAATACTTCACTTTTGTCAACAAGAAAGAACACCCAAGTATATCTTGTGTAGTCATCCACTATCATAAATCCATATTTGTTTCCACCAATGCTCTCATACTTGGTCGGGCCAAATAGATCCATGTGCAACAACTTAAATGCTTTGCTTGTGCTCATCATGCTCTTATTGGGATGGGTGTTGCCAACTTGTTTACCCATTTGATATGAACTATATAGCTTGTCTTTCTCGAACACCACATCCTTCAACCCTCTAACTAGATCATACTTGATTAGCCGGTTGAGTTGCTTCATGCCAACATGTCCAAGTCTTCTATGCCATACCTAACCCGTGCTTAATTTAGAGAACAAACATGTTGTCAATTGAGCATCACTAGCATTAAAGTCCACTAGATAGAAATTCTCATATCTAAAGCCTTTAAATATCAAGTTGCTTCCATCAACACTTACTATCTCAACATCATCAACACCAAATATGCATTTGAATCTAAGATCACACAATTGAGCCACGGACAAGAGATTAAAGTTGAGAGATTCCACTAGCAATACATTGGAGATTGATATATCATTTGTAATTACAATCTTTCCCAAGCCTTTCACCTTGCCTTTGCCATTGTCACCAAAAGTGATATTATCAACACCATTGCTACTTGATGAGATTGATTTGAACATTCTAGAATCCCCGGTCATATGTTGAGTGCACCCACTATCAAGCACCCAATGCCTTCCTCTGTCTTTATAATTGACCTACAAAAGCAAATCAATTCTTCTTAGGTACCCAAACTTGCTTGGGTCCTTCAAGGTTAGTCACTAAGCTTTTGGACACCTAAATTACCTTCTTCTTTGGGCCAACAATGGGAGCACCAATGAACTTAGCCTTCACACCGTTAGTACCCTTGGTAAGCAAATAACAAGAATCAAACTTAATAGAGGATATGTTAGCATTATTCTTGTTCTTGCAATATTGCTCTACATGCCCCACTTGCTTGCAACTAGAGCAAAAACGTCCATTGCTCTTCACAAAACTAGTCTTGTGAGTGACAAAGGCCGCCTTACCATTCTTGGGGGCATAGCCCAATCTCTCCTTATTAAGGAAGAACCTTTGGCTACCCAAGCACTTTAGCAAGCGGGCATCTCCACCATAGGTCTTGCCTAAGACATGAGTGAGCTCATTTACCTCTCTCTTGAGGGTCTCATTCTCCACCATGAGTGAGGCATCACAAGTGAAACCATCACTAATAGTAGATATGGTATTGCTTGAGCTACAAGAGGGGTTAGTGGGACCAACAACGATAGGAGTATAGAATGTTTCATCAAGAATATCACATGTTACTCCTATGTTGCAAGTGTCTACAACATCCTCAATCTTAGCTTGATCAAGGAGGAAGGAGTGAGCCTTTTCAAGCTTAGTGTGAGCCTTCTCAAGCTTCTCATGGGCTTCCATTAGCCTCTCATGAGTAGCATTGAGCTCATCAAAGGATTGCTCAAGAGCTTTCTTGCTCTTGCGCAACTCTTTGCACTCCTTCCTCTTCTTCTCAATATAAGGTGAGCATCTTGTAGCATGCTAATGAGGTCCTCCTTTGAGTACTCCTCATCATCATCACTCCTACTATCGCTCTCATCATCATATTGTACCTTAGATGGCTTAGCCATTAAGCATGTAGATGGAGCATCAAAGAGTGAAGGCTTGTTAGAGATGGCAAGACTAGCAAGCAACCTCTTCTTTGATTTCTTGTCATCTTCACTCTCATCATCACTATCACTTGAGGCATCACTATCCCATGTAACACAATATGATTGCCCCTTCTTCTTCTTCTTGTACTCAAGCTTCTTCTCCTTCTTTTCCTTCTTGTCCTTCTTTTCTTTCTTGTCTTTCTTCTTCTTGTCATCTTCATCACTATCATCATCACTATTGAATGGACAATCGACAATGAAGTGATCTTTGCTCTTGCACCTAAAGCATCTCTTGGCCTTGGTGGCATCTCTTCTCTTTCTTGCAAAATATCCCTTCTTCTTCATGAATTTGCCAAATTTACGCACTAAGAGAGCCATTGCTTCATCATCCACCTCACTTGAGCTTGTGCAAGCTTCATCTTCACTTGAGCTTTGCTTCTTGCTCTTGCCCTTGCACTTGGAGGAGGTGGCCTTGAATGCCACGGTCTTGTTTTTCTTCTCTTCCTCTTGAGAGCCCCCTTTCCGTTCCACACGGTAGGTGTCATGTGTGATCATCTCACCTAGTACTTGGTTAGGGGTCTTGGTGTCCAACCCTTCTCTCACCAACATTGTGACCAAGAACTTAAATCTTGATGGCAAGCTTCTTAGGAACTTGTGAGAGAAGTCCGCATTCTCCACCTTCTCATCCAAGTTCTTCAAGTCATTGAAACGACCCGCAATTTCCTCGAAGGGAAATCCACAGAGTACATCATTTACGCTTGATACCACAGTTCATACATCGTAATAAGGTACAAGTTATAAGGTTTTACAACACTTAGAGGCACACCTAAGTACAAAGTATCCTAGCGATATGCGCACACAGGTCAACATCAGAGTAGGCGTATTGCCACAGCGGGTGAAGGCTCCTCCTTCACAAACGATCATCAGAGTCGGGGTAGAGTATCAGCGGGCGTAGACTTGATCTGCTTAACCAAACTTGAGTGTAGGAACGATACCACCTAATCCTTCTATCTCCATTGTCGTCGTAGTCGTCCTCGAGTCCGAAACCTACTCAACTCTATCAGTACGATTTGTACTGGCCACTGGCTCCCACCCTATGCTTGCTTTGCTATGTGGTAAGTGGAATGCAAGGGTAGAGAAGAAGGCCTATATTTGGCTATAGTTTTCCTATGCAAATTCATAATATAAATATAATATAGTTCATCAAGTTTTAACCCATCTCATCCACACATCCATCCATCCCATCCACATCCACATCCATGTCCACACATCTCACCACACTCTCACTCTCTCTAGTCGGCAAGGAAGACTCCCGCTCCTCCTTGCCTCAACGGCCTAAGCCGGAATCCAACAACACCCAGGGGGAGAGAAGAAAAGGACACCACTCACTATAACGAACGTGTGGTACTCACAGGAATGTCCATACCGGGGACACGGCTATACGTATAGATTTAGTAACTCTGCAGAGCTTGTACACTGGAACCACAAGATCACCATCATCGACGATGCCTCGTCTAGGCCGATACCAAGCCGCCGCCTAACTGGCCCGATGCCACTCTACCACTCAGCTCTGGGGCACCCCCGGAGATCCACCGGACGCCGAGACGTGAGACGTGGTACCGGATCCCAGTGGATACCACGCCGCCTCGTGAGGGTGTGGGTCTCGGCACCCGCACCTCCCTACACTATCACCTATCAACCTAGTAGTAGCAGCGGGGGGGCCGCCTAGTCGTCAAGTCGGACCCCGCCCATTCGAGAGACGAGTGGTGTGCACGAAAAGGTCCTGTGAACCGAAGAAGCGCCAAACCAGGTCCTTAGTAGGACCCCAGATATCTTCACAAGGGGCTCGGCGCCGTGCCTCGACGGCACCTCCATTCTGGGGATTCGTCCCACAAAGACACTCCTCCCCGAAATCTACTCACATCACATGTACCCGCCACAGGTACTCTCTCACATAGGAGTGCCCAGATCACACTCCTCCGGCAAGACTTGTCCCCCGACTCGTCAGAGATCACGCCGGGGCCGACACAACCCTCACCACACACCCAAGACACACGCCAAGATCTCTCCCACGTTATCCCCAAGTTATTCAGTTCACGGCACCACGTGCCTTAGCCACACACAAGCATGTATGAGTAAAGTGTAAGTGTGTAGCAAATATCATGAAGTAGGCGAGCTATCCTATCCTAGCAAATGGGTGTGCGGGAGAAAGGTTGCGTCAAGGTAATGGCTTATCAAGCAATCTACCATGCATCCTATCACAGTTCATTTGCATAAAGTAAAGCACTAGCAGCTATATATTGCATGTCTAATAGGATTCTACGAGGTTGGGTGGGATGTGGCACTGTTTATAGCAATCCATAGTCATCGGCAAATTTTGTCCTTCGCTTCTTCTCCCTCTAGCGGATCTCCTGGTCCGTCCGTCGTCACCGCGATGCATCTACCTCGATATAGCGACAAACAATGTAAAAGAGCAATCAATCCCTAACCAAGATCCAATACTCCCCAAAAAGGCAATAAGATACGTAAGAACTAGATAACTCCAAATAAACACCGAAAGACTTAGCCCCTCGCGGAGAGTGTCCGATCCTCGAGCTCCAAACAAACGTAAGTGGTTGTTTGTTTAAGCATAAGCTCGGACCGAAGCCTCGAAATAGCCAAGCACCTCCCGGGTCGATCATGTCGACCTGCACGGCGCTTCAAGAGAAAAGACCTTGATCCTAGCTTAACTTAGGCAAACACCACGGCTGGCGGCCTTCCGATCCGGACGCCATAGAGATTAGCGGGGACCGGAGGGTCACAAGCGAAGGGGGATGGGAAGGGGAAATAGGAACAACAGGTTTGGCCCTTGTGGCCTTTAACCCGCAAGTCACAACTATATAAGAATCAAGTAAGAACAAGTAATACGAAACCGAAGAGTTGTGACTTGGTCCCAAGGTACTTCGGCTTACCCGCCATGACAAATCCGACGGTAGCAAAAGAGACCGGAACACGAACAACAAAGGAGTGGCTACATGCCCTCTCGACCCACATGACACAACAACGTCGAGAACCGAGAAACGAGTAGTAACGCAGGGGAAGAGACAAAAAGAGTTAGCTAGGCACGTCCATGTCACGGTCTCGGTCACATCCTCGACGAGGATGGTTTTCCAACGGTCGATCGGGTCGACTCGCATGGGCCCGAGGGACGGACATAGACCATAGCTTCGCTAACTAGAAGAGATAGTCCGGTCTTTGATCCAATCGTCATGGTCAAGACGGGATCGAACGAGCGGGCTAAAAGGGAGGAAAGAGGGCGTAAAAAGTGGGACGGTGGTCTACTTCTTCCAAAGCATCAGCGCCACGGCAAAAAAGACGAGGCACCGAAAAGGAGTGACACAGAAGAGAACGAGTGCCTAGTCCACTTGTAGGGTACCTCGACCAAAGGCGTATTAAATGCACTAAGTTATCCCTAGAGTTCTTAGCGGTGCGGTTGTCACCGCGAGAACCCAAGGATGTCATGGTCTATTCTAGGTACAAACATACAAGGGGGGTTAAGCACGAAGGACCCAAAAGAGAAAAAAGGCGAGATTAGCCTTCCTTTGATCCACTCGCCATTGCAATCGACGGAACTAGGGAAATGGAATCAAAATAGCAAAAGCAATAAAAGAGCAATCGTCAAAGCAAAATCAAAGAAGAAGGGGGCTTAGGGTCCTACGGCACCTCGATCTACATGACATGGTAATGGTCACCGATCGAAGAGCCAAAACAAAAGGACTCAATCCACGCCTTACTGGATTAGCGAGAATCGAAGAAGTAATAGAAGAGGATGGTTTCGTACTCTCTCTCGACCTACCCGTCATAGCAAGGACGGTGGGTCAAAAAGAGAAGAGATAAGTGTCTCGCACGCCTCGTGATCCATGTCATCTCGTAGGGCACCTCGACCTCCGTGCAACTAATGCGGCAAAAAGCTATCCCTCGGGTTCATAGTGATGCGGTTGTCATCACGAGAACCGGGGAATGCTCCGGCCTAGGAGGTGCAACATACTAGGTAGTTAGAAAAAGAGCAAAAGGAAAAGGAAAAAGAAGAGAGGTTGAGCTCGATGGCCACGGCAAGACAACTCGCGGTCACAAGCTATACCTAAACGAGTCGACGTCCATCGTCCCACGACGGTCGCTTCCTAGTTCGCCTCCCATCGGACTAGGTCATGAAGGCTCGCCGTGTGCGGGTTATATCCGCATCGAGTTGAGCCCTCGGCGACCATGTCCTAGGGTCGAATAGGGTCGCTAGCAATCGTAGTACTATGGAGCTGACTAAACACGAGATAAGGGACCCTAGTTCGACGTTACGATCATGGCGAGGCAAACCCGCGATCGCACATTCGAACGCGTCGCTCACTCAGCCGGCTCGAAGGCACGGCTCCCAGACAACAATACAAGCATCCAACGATAGGGACAACATCACAAGTACACCAAACTCACAAAGACAAGGACACCAACATGGAGTAGCACGTAACCATAGCGACAATGAGATAGACCGGGCGCAAGGCACGGCACGTGCATAGATAACTATAGATAAAGATGAAATGCGACATGAGTGAGCATGAATGAAAAGGTGGAGTTTAGCCGACGCCGAGGACGACGCCGGGCGGAGTTTGATGGTTAGACCTTGGCGTGGGGAGGTGGTGAGGCCGGTATGGCTTCACCTGAGCCACGCCGGAAGTGGCAGGAGGTCTACGGCCAATGGGGCTTGGCCCCCCGGCCAGTAGCCGTCAGAGCCACCCACGGCCAGCTCGGGCGGCTATGGCCACTTTCGGCCGGGCCGCCGCCGCCGGGCCGCCGGCCGCGGGCTGGCCGGCTGGCTAGCCGTGGGCTGGCCGGGTGAAAGCGGGCACGGCCGGACGAGCCGAGGAGGCGGCGGAGGGTGGTCACTTCCCCTGTGTAGAACAAATGGGCGCCAAGGCCGGACTTAGGCAAGGAACGGCGCCGAAGGAGAAAAAAGGCGACGCTTGACGCGCGGGTGGCTCAACGGCCGGAGAAGAGCTGCGGCGGGAGGTTGGGCATCGGGAGAGCGGTCAAGGCACCGGGCTGGGCGTGGCGGTGGTAGTGGCCGCTGCAGGATGATGCACGCTTGTCGCTATTAGGAGCACCGCGGCGAGGCACTCCCTGCTGGCTTGGAGGAGCCGCGAAGACGGGCGACGGCGACGACGCGTCTTGTCGGGGACGGGGGAAGGGAAGGCGGCCGGCGTTGAGGCAAAGAAAGGCGCGCCGAGGACACGTGGACCGCGAGCGTAAATGGCCGCGGCGAGGTCGACGCCGTGGCGGGGGCAGACGCGACGACGCCGAGGCAGAGCACGACGCGGGGGCGTCGGGCACCGCTGGAGCCTCGGCTTCAGATCGGCGGCTGTGTGGGTCGGCGACACGGGAGGGCGAGGCCGCTGCAGTCCCCGGGCCGGTGGGTAGACGCGGCCGCTACGGGCGAGGCGACGTGGTGGTGCTCGCTCGGCGCCGGTGGTGGCGAGGCCGCCCGAAGCTGCCACACGGCGCTGACGAGGCCATGGCAATGGCGGCGCGGGAAGGGAGGCTGCCTCGACGCGGCCCGCCGCCGCGCCTGTTGTACGAAGCGCCCTACGGTAGCGGCCGATGGCGTTTAGCTGCCAAGGCTGCAAGGGTAGCGTTTCAAAGACGGCCGCGGCGTGGCGGTGGCAAGGCAGCAAAAGAAAGGCGGCGGCCGAAGGAAGAAGGAGCAAAGGGCGGAGTCTTATACGCTACGCGAGCTAGGCTTGAGCCGGACGGGTGATCTGGTTCACGGCGTATCGGCACGGAAGCCGAGGAAGGGCGCGGCGCCAGGTTGGCGCTACAAGACGCTGGCAAGGCGGGCGCGCGGCCGGAGCATGTCGCGCTTTCCAAGGGCGTCCGCTGGCCACTTGGGCCGCCTAGGCCTAACGGGCGCTGGGAGGGGGCAAGGCAAGGCCCGTGGGGAAACGGAGGGCGAGCCGGGCTGCTGGTGTGGCACGCGGGATGGGCCTCACTGGCCGCCGAGAGGGAAAGGAGGCAGGGCCGGGTTGGGGGGTTGGGTCCAAGAAGAAGGAAGCTCTCCTATTTTTCTCATCTCCTTCTATTCCATTTCTATTTCCTTTCTTCTATTAGTGAGAAATGGATTTTCCATTATGGCTAACGGATTCAAAGAGGATTAACGAAGAAGCTTTAGGAATTCTTGCTAAGGGTTTGAGGGAGGAGTAAATAGAGATAAGAGGAAATTTAAGATTTTAGGAGATTATGCTACGGATTGTGCTCTCCAACTCCAAATGAAACTCAAACCCGAAACCGACATAAGAACCGAGACAAACTCCTATAAACAATTCTATATGAATGCAACGGTTCACTAGCGAATCTTCTGACGTTTAACCTAGCAGGTACATGCTTCACACATTTGCAGAAAAAGTTTTTGAAAGTTCGTATTTTTGGCTTTTAGAAAACCTAGGATGTTACAGTCATTGACAATTACTTGGAGACGGTGGAACATCTCCGGCACACTCTCATCATCTTGCATCCTAAAACTTAAGAGCTTGTCCTTAAGAATGTATACCTTGGCGCTCTTCACGGCTTGCGTGCCCTCATATGTTTTCTCCAATCTAGTCCACACATCATGAGCTCTCTCTAAGTCCTTGATTTGCTCAAATACTTTTGCTTCCAAAGCTTCATAGAATGTGTTGATTGCAATGTCATTGAATTGGAGCTTTTCTTCCTCTCTTGCGGTTGGGTCGGTTGGATCAATCACGGCAAAGTCCTTGTCCGCAACCTCCCAAATCTTCCTATTCAATGATTTCAAGTATGCACACATCTTTCTCTTCCAATAATCATAACCGGTGCCATCGAAGTACGGTGGCTTCCCCACATGATTGATATGGTTGATTTGAGCCATTTTCACACCGTAGGTTGTTAAGCCTTAATCAACGGTGACCTCGGCTCCGATACCACTTGAAAGGTCCTAAATGGCTAGAGGGGGGTGAATAGCCTATAAAAATTCTTGCAAAGCACTTAAACAAACCGGTTAGTACACTAAATGACGAAGCGAGTGTTGCGCTAGCCTAGAGAGGGGTTGCAAGCCAACCTATCCAATTCTAGCAATCCTAATACACTAGAGCACACACAAGCAACCTAATTGATACAAGCTACACTAGTGCACAAAGATAATCGCAAGGAAGAGAACCGAGAGGTGCAAACCGTGCCTTCGGAATGATGACCAATCACCGTCTTGTCAATACAATGAAACTCGAAGAGATGATCCAATAGAGAAATCCAAGTTGATCCCGAAGGATCAAACCACACAAGAACACTGAAGAACATAAGATTTTTATCCCGAGCTTCACGTGCTTGCCGGCACGCTACTCCCCGTTGTGTCGACCACACACTTGGTAGTTCGGTGGCTAATCGGCGTCACAAGCCAAGCCCTCACCGGGCGCCACAAGAACTCACACAAAGTGAGGGTAACTCAATGACACGAGATTTCACTAAGGATACCTTTCGCGATCTCCCATGGGGTAGGATCAACACCCCTCACAATCACTTCCAGAGTGGCCAAGAACAATCTTCAACCTTGCTCAACTCCGGCTCGCTGCTCCAACCGTCTAGGTGATGGCAATCACCAAGAGTAATAAGCTCAATCGCAGCAAGAACGTTCACTAGTGCCACTAGATGCTCAATCACAAGGCAAATGCACTAGAAGCTCTCCCAATCACTCTATAGATCAATCAAGAGGCATGAAAAGTGAGAGAGAAGGTTTGCTTAGCTCTAGGGGATGTCAAGAATGTCAAAGTGCTAAGAGAGACTCCCTAGAGCCGGCCAATCCACTTATATAGGCGCCATACAAAGCACCCAACCGTTACTCACAAACATCCTCTGTCTGTGAGTTGACCGGACGCTGGTTAAGTGACGACCGGGCCGCGTCCGATCCCGGCGTCCGGTCACTCTCACCGAGCCACGTGTCGCT
The DNA here is from genome assembly GCA_015844335.1 of Chrysopogon serrulatus. NCBI lineage: Eukaryota > Viridiplantae > Streptophyta > Magnoliopsida > Poales > Poaceae > Chrysopogon > Chrysopogon serrulatus. The sequence continues at coordinate 56,515 of JADLZL010002338.1, read as the reverse complement.
GACGTTTGAATATAGCCGTTGCGCGCCAACGGCTCGATCACTCGCGCGCTGTCAGACGTTGACCGGACGCGTCCGCCGGACGACCGGACGCCAAGCCAAGGCGAAGTCCGGCCGCCGACCGCAGAGGTTCCAGAGAGGGTTTTTGACGACCGGACGCGTCCCCTACTCCTGACTGGACGCCACCAGCGTCCGGTGCTCACACCGCTGCACACGGCTTTGACCAGAACTTGGCACCGGACTGTCCGGTCCTCGGAGTCCGGTCGCCCCAGTAAAAACGCCGGACGCCACCAACTGACCGGACGCGTCCGGTCACCTCTGAGTGACTGCTCTTCGTCCGAAAGCCTCCGAGTCCCGCCTCGCAAGGTCGGTGGGAGGGTTTTACACCCAAACACCATCACCCCTTGCTCTCATGTGCCAACACAAAAGTGTCTCTCCACTTGTGCACGTGTGTTAGCAATTTCAAATGAATTTTGCAAGAGATTGTTAGCTCACTAGGTCCCTAATGCATATGCAAAGTCATTGCTCACCTAGTGGCACTGAGATAACCGATATTGCACGACATTTCCTCTTTAATAGTACGGTTATCGATCCTAAACCCGGCCATCAACTTCTCTACTCACCTATGGCCGGTAAAATGAAAATGCCTTAGCATATACCTTTGCCTCTAGATTCCATCTTGCCCCTCATCTGCCTTCATCTCTAAGGGTGGCACTTGATCATCTTTGGTCTTCACCATCACGTTGATCACCATTCCACCACTTGGCTTGGACCTCCCCTTTCTCTAATGCTACACACTTAGCAATAGGGTTAGTCCTAGGTTTCATCAATTAGCCAAAACCAAACTAGGGCTTTCACCCCTGTTGCAGGTGGACCGTGTGAACAAGAGTGTTATGGCCCTTGTTGCATGACGGTCGTTGATGAAGTGTCTGATGAGGAGTAGGTTGTGTGGCCCGTGGGCAGGGCATTTTCGTTGTTGTGGTTTGTAATAAAGTTAAGAAATGATACTTCCGCTGTCTTGTAATAATAACACTATAGTTTGTATAAGTTTGAAAAATGAGTTATAAATTAAGTTATTGTAAGTCTTCCGCTATTCTAGTATTTTATATGAAAACTGTTGTAATACTGTTGTCTCTGTAAGTATCGGTCCTGGAGGAATCATGGTTTATCGGGGTTTCACCCGATGGAATATTCTAGGTTATGTGGTGTACAAGCATAGCCGACAGAGGTCTTAAGGACAATGTCAAGTGCTTGTGGGCCATATAATTTAGAAGGTTCTGCCACATAATGCTTAACAAACAACCACTTCTGTTTGTTTGGAGCTCGAGGATCGGACACTCTCCACGAGGGCTAAGTCTTTTAGTGTTTATTTGGAGTTATCTAGTTCCTTCTGTATCTTATTGTCTTTTTGGGGGAGTATTGGATTTTGGTTAGGGATTGATTGCTCTCTGCCTTGTTTGTCGCTATGCCGAGGTAGTTGCATTGTGGTGAAGATAGACGGGCTGAAGACCCGCAGGAGGCGTAAGGACAACTGGATATGGATGACTATGGATTGCTATGAACAGGTGCCACGTCCCACCCAACCTCGTAGAATCCTATTAGGCATGCAATGTGTAGCTGCTAGTGCTTTACTTTATACAAATGAACTGTGATAGGATGCATGGTAGATTGCTTGATAAGCCAATACCTTGACGCAACCTTTCCCCTGCACACCCGCTGCTAGGATAGACGCTCGCCTACTTTATGATACTTGCTACACACTTACACTCTACTTATACATGCTTGTGTGTGGCTAAGGCACGTGGTGCCGTAAACTGGATAACTGGGGATAACATGGGAGAGATCTTGGCGTGTGTCTTGGGTGTGTGGTGAGGGTTGTGTCGACTGGACAGGATCTACAACGAGTCAGGGGATAAGTCTTGCCGGGAGAGTGTGATCTGGGCACTCCCTATGTGAGAGAGTACCTGTGGCGGGTACATGTGATGTGAGTAGATTCCAGAGAGGAGTGTCTTCGTGGGACGAATCCCTAGAATGGAGGTGCTGTCAAGGCACGGGGCGTTGAGCCCCTTGTGAAGATATCCTGTCTAGTCCTTCTAAGGACTGATTGGGCGAGGATGCGGTTCATGGGACCATTTCGTACACACCATTCGTTTCCGATGGGCGGGAAACGACTTGACGGCTAGCTGGTCCCCTGCCATTACTACTAGGTTGGTAGGTGATAGTGTAGGGAGGTACGGGTGCCGAGACCCACACCCTCCTCGAGACAACGTGGAACCCTCGGGGATCCGGTACCACGTCTCACGCCTCGGTGTGCCGGTGGATCTCCTGGGGTGCCCCTGTGAGGCCGAGTGGTAGGGTGGCATCGGGCCAGCTTAGGCGGCGGCTTGGTATCGGCCTAGAGGAGGCATCGTCGATGATGGTGATCTTGTGGTTCCAGGTGTACATGCTCTGCAGAGTTACTAAATCTATACGTATAGCTGTGTCTCCGGTACGGACATTCCCATGAGTTACCATATGTTCGTTATAGTGAGAGGTGTCCTTTTCTTCTCTCCCTCTGGGTGTTGTTGGAATAGGCCGTTGAGGCAAAGAGGAGCGGGAGTCTTCCTTACCGACTAGAGAGTGAGAGTATGGTGAGATGTATGGATGTGGATGTGGATGGTATGGATGGATGTGTGCATGAGATGGGTTAAAACCTGATGAACTATATTATATTTATATTATGAATTAGCATAGGAAAACTACAGCTAAATATAGGCCTTTTGCTCTACCCTTGTATTCCACTTACCACGTAGCAAAGCAAAGCATAGAGTGGGAGTCTGTGGCCAGTACGAATCGTACTGATAGAGTTGAACAGGTTTGGGACACGAGGGCAACTACGATGGCAATGAAGCTGAAAGAATTAGGTGGTCTCGTTCCTACACTCAAGTTTGGTTAAGGAGATCAAGTCTACGCCCGTTGATACTCTACCCCAACTCTGATGACCGCTCGTGAAGGAGGAGCCTTTACCCGCTATGGCGCTATGCCTACTCTGAAGCGTATATCGCTAGGATACGTTGTACTTAGGTGTGTCTCCAAGTATTGTAAAATCTTGTAACTTGTACCTTTTCGCGATGTATGAACTGTGGTATCAACTGTAAATGATGTACTCTGTGGATTTCCCTTCGAGGAAATCGTGGGTCGTTTCAATATATTTTTAAAATAGAATAGAATGTATCCGAGTAGTGGGGTTTTAGCAAAGACAACTTATTCACGTAGACGGGAGAATACCCGTGTGGTGACTTGCTTGCTGCATGTGGGCTCCTTGCACTTGCGAGTTGGGACTACCTGTCATTGGGTTTTAGTCGTGACCGTGTCATTATATATTTTGTCTTAAACATTCACTCAAAAAATATTATTTATTGTCTTAAACTTGTTTGAGCAGCACTACAATAAGACAAAAGATGGCCGGGGAGCAGGGGAAAGAGTGGGCTCAAGAGTACCGTAAATTTAATTCCCGCCGAGAAGCCCAGTCCGGAGCCCACGGTGGGCACAAATTTCCCCAAAGTCCCTTCACTGGTTGGGCCTACGGTTAAATAAGCGAGCCACCGAATCCGAAAGTCGTCCCGCCGGAATCTCTACATATGAAAGCGCGTAAAAAGAAGGCCACCCAATAAGGCCACGTCGCCGCCGCGATTCCCCCGTCCGTCGGCCGGACGGATGGCCAAGATCTAGCCAATCCCGGTCGTTTGCAAAAAAACCTCGAGCTTTTCATAATAGAACCCGCCGTCCAACTCCTCTCACAAAACAATTTACTTAAAAAAGTCCTCGAGCTTTGCAAAAATCGACCATGGTCCAGCCCGAGGCCTCATCCCATGGTCGGGCCTTTTATGGGCCGGCCTCTCTCCTGGGCCGGGCCTTTTGATGACCGAAAAAAGGCTTTAGTGGGCTGAATTCGCCCGAAGCCGCTTTTTTTTTTCCTGAATTTATTATTTGTTTAAACCGGCTCAAATTTTGTAAAAATCGTAACAAATTAAATAAAAATCAGAAAAATGTCAAATCAAGTTTGTTGAACTCCACATAATTAGCACTATAATATAAACATATAACATCGCATATTTTATTGTAATTTTATAGCTACAAATATAGATATAGACATGTCTGCAGCTTCCTAAAAATAATTAATAGAGTCAGTTTATATTGCCACTAAATTTTATAAAGCTCAGGCCATACATTTTTGCCCATATTTTAAAAGGGATAATATGAAAATCAAATTGAATTCTCCCAAATCCACAATTACATAACTTTGAAACTTCTTATACTTCTCTCTCTTTAATAAATACTTTTACCCCTCCTTTCTACAACCATGCGTAGACAATAATTTCCAATTAAAATAAAAAAGTCAATAATAAAAAAAGAAAAAAGAAAATGGCCATATACCGGCCATAAGCGGCAACGCCGTGACCATTTCTAGTTTTTTGTTTGGATTCTTCGTCCAACGGGCCAGTCGCAGGCTCGCACCTGCTCAGCAGCCAGCAGGCTCAGGCCGTTACGCATTCAAATTCCGCCGCACCAACGCACAGCAACAACCCCGCCGCTCCTTCACGAACTGTCGAACTCCATCCCACTTCCTGCGGGGCCAGCGCGCCGCGTACCCATCCTGTCAGTGACTGGTGGAGTGGTGGGCATCGACTTCCAGTAGATCACTCTGTTTTTTCATCTTTGCGACGGATATTCGCGCATTTAATCCTACTACTAGGCTCGTACCGAGCCGAGCACGAGCGGCTTGCCTTGCTCTCCAGTCCAGCTACGTGGAGCGCACCATCACCAGGGGGAGGGAACGGAAGAGGACTACCGTCACTGGCACGTGGGGCAGGGCAGCATGGTCCCACAGGCCAATGGGCCAGTGCACGATTACCTTGGCTCTTTTTTTTTTTTTTTTTTGATGAAGCCGGCTTTGAGGCAAGCGACGGCAACACCGACGAGGAGACAGGATCCCCGACCCGCTCCGCGTGCCGGGGCAAGGGGACGGAGGACTCCTCGTCGGCCGGGCCGGCGACTGGTGTGGTGTGGGGCCCGCGCCGCCCCTCGCTCCCGCTGGGTTTTGATTTGAATATGTGGGCTCCTTTCTTTTTGACTCTTTTCGCTTTCTTTCGGGCGGAATAAAACGCTCCCCCAGATTTGAACGTTGAAGCTCGAGCTCCCCCTCAGCAAATTTGAACGCTTTCTTTACGTGTAAAGTAAAATAAAGCTAAGCTTACACGAGTAGTACTAATAAATTATTACTACTAATACGTATAAAGAAATTTGAGCATTCAGCTCTTTGTTTCACGTGTACTATACTGTACAGCAAATGGGGACCCGAATACGGGCCGGGCGTACCGTGTCCTCTCGATCCGTGACCGTGTCGTCAAGTGCTGCACTGCACTGCACGCACAGGACGCGTTGATTACTAGATCCTGTAACACGAGGGCAAGCAGATCTATGAGTGAGTAATCACGGCATGGAACAGTGGCAGAGCAGATGCAGAGCTGTCAGCAGCTCGTCTGGCCTGGCCTGGCCTCAGGAGCAGGGCACTTGCGGCAAGCCAAGTGACCTTCTTGAATCTTGACCGGCCGGCTGGCCGTCCCTGGTCCTGCGGCCTCGCTCGCATTTACACCACGCCTCCCTAGGCCAGCGGTAGCAGCACAGCCGCCAGCTGCGACTGCGAGCGCCGAGCGGCGAGTTCTTTAAGGAGGCGGCAGGCCGGTTGCCTGTGCCGGTGCGGTGCCTTTGCCCCTTGCCCCCGTCTTGGCTTTGCTCTGCTTGGCGTGGAGTGGAGTGGAGTGGCCTGCCTTCTCGCCTTCTCGGAGAAGACAAGCAAAGCCAGGCAACCATTCCATTCTTGTCCGTTGCCTTTGTCTCTGTCCCCCCTCTCCTTCCTGCTGCTTCTCGCAGTACTGTGAGAGTGTGTGTGGGGCGAGCGCGGAGGGAGGGACTAGTGCCTGCCTGCCTGAGCGGGAGAAGAAGGGGGGCGGCCGGGGCGGCGGGCGGAGAAATGAGCGTGACCAAGTTCATCAAGTGCGTCACGGTGGGCGACGGCGCCGTCGGCAAGACCTGCATGCTCATCTGCTACACCAGCAACAAGTTCCCCACGGTATGTACGCCCACCACGCCCATCTCGCCATGAGATTCCGCTCGATTTGGTTTCCCATCTGCTTGGCTCGTTTCTTCTCACCTTCCACTACAGAGATGCAACGCTTTTTTTTTTTTCAGTTTGTTTTTGAATCCAAGCTAGTACTAGCTCCATTGATGCTTTCCAGCATTTAGCAGTAGGCATTTACTCAGACACTCACCAGTCACCGTCTGCTCCTGTCCGGCTCTCCCTTTCCGGCGAGGGGAAGGGGGAACCGGAATCGTCCGTCAGCTCGCGACGCGCATCCCGTTCTCTGGCTGCTGAACTGAAACTGACGGCGCTCTGTTCTGTTCGTGTGGTCTTTTTTTTTTTCCTGACAGGATTACATCCCCACGGTGTTCGACAACTTCAGCGCCAACGTCTCCGTGGATGGCAACATCGTCAACCTGGGCCTCTGGGACACTGCCGGTACTTCTGCTGCTTCTTTCTCTTCTTCCGCTCTCACGGCTAGACAGATAGATAGTTTACATTACATGAATCTGAGATTGTTTTTCCCTTTCTTTTCTGTTTCGTTCAGGGCAAGAGGACTACAGCAGGCTGCGGCCACTCAGCTACAGGGGCGCAGATGTGTTCGTGCTGGCTTTCTCCCTGATCAGCAGGGCGAGCTATGAGAATGTTCTCAAGAAGGTATGGTGATAGGATCAACATGTGCTTTGTCTGGTGGGGAATGTGTTTGTAGATAGAGAACCCAAGCAAACCTTGAATTGTTTCTAGTGATCCAGTCAGGAAAACATCAAGTTCCAGTGTACATTTCAGATATCTAAATCTCTGATAACACATGATAATAGTACTGTCCAAATTAGATGCAGTGGACCTTTTTTTCCCCCTTGTGACTGGCCACCATTGGCCAAAATATATCTACTAGCAGTTTCTGCTCTTTAGAATGTGGTTATGATGATTGCAGCATTATGAACTGATCATTCTATTTCTGAACAAACAGTGGATGCCAGAGCTTCGCAGATTTGCACCCAATGTTCCGATTGTTCTTGTTGGGACCAAGTTAGGTGAGCAAGTGCTGAACGTGACCTTAATTCATGGACTTTAATGCCACATATTCGTCTGCCGTGATTGTTCTTCCAAGATCCATTAGCTAATTAAGGGATTTGGTTGGCCTGTCCAGATCTCCGTGACCATAGAGCCTACCTCGCTGACCACCCTGGAGCTTCGACAATCACGACGGCACAGGTTTGCTCTTTCATTGTCTACCTAGTTTCAATACTGAATGCCATATCTTACCAGCAGATAATTATTAGACATGCGATGAAATTTCTCTGAATTCCTCTTCCTCTCTTTCTGCAGGGAGAAGAACTGAGGAAGCAGATTGGTGCTGCAGCTTACATAGAGTGCAGTTCCAAAACCCAGCAGGTAGTCATGACCCATGTCGAATGATTTTGATCAGTTTTGTCCTGGTTCAAATACCGATTTCTGTTTGGTTAATTAAAATTAGACATGAATAGATTGTTGGTAACAGACAAATTTACTGACTTCTTATTTAATTATTTTGGCCATACTAGAATGTCAAGTCTGTCTTCGATACAGCCATTAAAGTGGTCCTTCAACCCCCACGGAGAAGGGAGGCAATGCCTGCCAGGAAGAAAAACAGGCGTGGCTCCGGCTGCTCCATAATGTAAGCTTCATCTTTCCACCGTATACTAGTGTTGATAATATGATGATACCAGTAGTCTGCTAATAGTGATTCCAATCCAGTGAAACTCTAAAATCCATTTGTGAGGGCTTGAGAATGTGCAGTCTATTCGTCATTATCAGAAAATACTTGCTATTTTTTCAAGAAGGCTTCTGGCTCATCTGCTTCTGTTCAAACTTAAAACAACACACCTTTGGATTTTTTTTGAAATGATTTACTGATGTAACTCTTTTTTGTGTCTTGCCTGCAGGAACCTTATGTGTGGCAGCACGTGTGCTGCTTAGAAGTCTTAGAACACTGAACTGGAAGAAGGTGAAGGCTGGTGTGTATGTGTTACTGCAACTGGCAAGTTAATTTGCTATAGAATGGGACCGCATGGATGACTGCTGCTTTTGTTTTCCTTAGCTCATCTGCTGTATGCTTGGGTTTTTAGGCTTAGTGCGTCAGGCTCTTCAAGGACTGACTTTTACCAGACTGTGTTATGTAAGAAGTTTGCTAGACGAGGATTGCTGTAACTGTAATGTTCTCTAACTAAGATACAAGTAAGCTTGAGCGTGTTCTGAAGCGTGAATGTTCCATGCCAATATTGGGGTTGGGATTCTGTGAGTTCATCAGCAAGTGAAGCCAGATGAGTTAAATCGTATGTTCACAAGTCACAATCTATTCAAGCGTATGCTAACATCACGGCAGCGTCGGTTTGGTTCAATCTTAAAATTTCAATTCCTCAGACACTCCAACAACCAAACAAACAAAGCAGTTCAGAAGTATACCCTGGAGTCAAACCTGCTCTAATTGTGAAAGGGATCTTTGACAGTGACATTGTTTAACGGCACATTACAATCAGGCTCTGCTAGCCGTTACAGCTGTGCTATTATTCCGAGCCTCTGAATTTCAACATCAGATACAGGTGCAACTTGCCTTTCGCCGGCTCATTTCCGCAACAAGTCTCTCAGCTTTTCGGTGGCTGACCTCAGCTCGGCAGCGATGCCTACTTCATTGGCCGAATGCCCTGCATCTGGTACCACCTGCACCCAGTGAAGGAGTTATAGGTGGTCAAATCATCGATGTTGAGGCATGTAATTCCAAAAAAATCTTTTGAATTTGCAAAGGTCCATTCTGAATATTGCCTAAGCGTTAAGTTGAACCATGAGTCCCATTGGGAAGAAATGTCAGTTCTACCAAAAAAATGTTTGTTTGCGGCCATCTAAGCAAAATATCATGTGGCCTCTATGATGCAGGTTCACAGACCAACCCAATTGCATCCTCATAGCCTCTTTGTCAAAGCAAGCCAAAAATGACTATAATTACTTACTGCTACACACTGCATACAAAACACACCATGTCTTCCTTCTTCAGTTTGGTAGCCATGTAATACTACCAAAAATTCTTAAAAGATATCAATGACGATGCCTTATGTTGATGATGAGAGAACAAGTGATGACAGTATGACACCAAATTCTGCCACTGATTCATTCACAACCCAACTCTTATCTTAAAAAAACTATTTTGGTGCTTCAATATAACAATTCTATTAAATCGCAGTTCCAACATGAATATCATATATAGTAGTTGGAGGAATGACTGGAGGACCATTTACCTTGAATTCTGCTTCAGGCCAAGCCTTATGAAGATCCCAAGCAGACATCATAGGACAACAGACATCGTAACGTCCCCTGCAACATAAAGTATTCAGGCACAAGCACACATAATTTACCAATTTGATATCTACCATGGATTTGAGTTCCAAACTATCCAGGCAACCATGCAAGACAATAACAAAAAAAAAAACATGCTTGGCTGGAAGTTCAATGAAAACTAAAGGTATAGAGGCATGAAGAGCTAAAGTCAAGCACAACATGATTTGTGAAATAAAAAGTCTACTCCCTCCGTTCCAAACAATAAAAAGTTTTGCCTTCTAACAGACGACATGAACACTGTGAAAACAGCAAACCTCATTGACAAGCATACCTGTATAATAAAAGCTTTAATATGTCGGATCTTATCAACATTATCCAATAGGAATGAGTCTGAGGGTAAAAATCCCTTATTCACAAAATAGTGATTTTCAATCCTTGCAAATGCCTGAAAAAACATTGAACCATGCATCAGGAAATATAAAGAGGATACCTGGATATATAATTTTACTACATAAATCATAAAAAATGTCAACTAAAACATGTCCAATAAAAAAAATGTTGCTCTTTGTAGCTTTAGGCTTGTTCTCGGGATGTGATTCTCTAAGAGAAGTGATTCTATGGTTGAAAGTGTTTCTCTAGGACCAGGATATATTATATGTAGAAAGTGATTATGTGCCAGAAGTTAACGAGCAGCTACTTTTTCCCAGCTCCTAGCATCCAAGTTCATGTCAGAAACCCCTTCATGAAATCAGCGAAGAATCACTTCTCTGCAAAACAAACTGTTTGGTGGATTTGGCCTGAAGCTGCTCTAGGACTTGACGCAGAATTCTACAGTCATCACTTCTCTGGAATACATACAGTGATTACTTATTGTTGCTATTTTAAGTCCAGAGTAATATTGAGAATATGAAGAATTCAAGAAAAACGCTGCAGGTCCCTTAGAAGACATTCTTCTTTCGATTTATGTACAGCTAAAATCAGAATGAAAACAAGGGAAAGACGCCCAATATAGGCAGGGGAAACAAAAAAAAAAATTAAAATTGTGCCAGTGCTACAAAGAAAAGTACAGATGCTTGTGTGAGAGGACTTGCCAGTGAAAACTTGTCATCTTCTCCTCGTTTAATGTTATCATTGTTTTGGATAAGATGTGCAGTCATCATCTCCCACATCGTCCAGCGCTTAGCAGCTTCAACCTAATTGGGAAAAGGAAATGTCTGTTTATTTAAAAATAATAAATGCGAGACCACCAGAATCTTGGCTTTTAAGTAATGATATAAAAAAAGCTATGAGAAGACAACACAAATATATCATAATGTATTTACTTTCATAACGAAGAATGTGGGGCTACCTGAACAATAGGATCAGATGAAGTTAACCTTTTGTGATACGCCTCTATGAAACAATTCCTTTCATCCTCGGGAATAAAATCTCTAAATGGTTCCCATGCTGCAGATTTAAAACTTTAGTTATTAATGTACTCAAGACAAAATATGGTACATATGCGGTTTTCCTTTCATAAAACCAGAAAGTAAAATGATTTTAGAGAAAAAAATAGAAGACATTGCATTAGCAATATGCCATTTAAATTCAACTACATTTGCTGATGCAGATTTAACATAGTTAATATAAGTTGCCAGTGCCATTATGAAATATTGAAGAAATACTTGGTAACGTTTAAGTGAGTTTTTTTTTTTTTTTCTCAGTTAGAACATAAAACCAAAAATACAAACCATCTGGGAAAATGGCTGCTGCACCACCCTCATAGAACCAATCAAGCTCTTTTTTCCTAAGCATGAAAATTCCTCTCAGAACAAGGCCAGTGACCTAGTGAGCATACACGGAGTGTTAGTGAGATCCACAGCATGGCTTTGATGCACAATTATTATTTGCTAATAAGAGCTTCAAGCTCAAATAAAGAGTACATCAGACAACAAAATTAATCACCTTATCAGGGTGCTCCTGGCTATAGGCAAGTGCCAAGGTGCTTCCCCATGAACCACCAAACACCTACATTGTGTAGCAGCATTGAGTTCCAGGACTGTAGAATGAGTAATCAACATTGTTGAAAAAGAAGATAATTGCCTTGCCTGCCATTCCGGGATGTCAAGATGCTCCCTGAGCTTCTCAATGTCAGCTACCAAGTCCCAAGTAGTGTTCTCCTCTAAACAAGCATGGGGAGTGCTTCTCCCTGCACCCCTCTGCAATCAAACCATAACACAGGTCATGAGGAACAACACACGACACCCCCCCACCCCTTTGGTTATATATGATTAAAAAAAGACACGAGTCACCAAGATGACCTGGTCAAACAGAACGATCCTGTAGAACTCCGGGTCAAAGAACCTCCTGTTGCCGGGCGACGTGCCGGCTCCAGGACCGCCGTGGAGAAACACCACCGGCTGCAAAGCAAAATTGACGGGATGAGAAGCTCTTCTCATGGAGGCAGAGCAACCATACATACAGTCGTAGTAAATTCTTCGCTGAGTGTACGGCGCTCAGCGAATTGGGTTATCACATCAAATCCAACACGGAGGGAGAGGAATCAGAGGCTCACATGGCCCTTCGGGTTGCCGGACTGCTCGTAGTAGATGTTGTGGACATCGGAGACCTTGAGGAACCCGGAGTCGTAGGGCTCGACTTGTCTGTACAGGCATCTCGACGACGGGTCCATCTGCGCGGCGGCGGCGGCGGCGGCGACCGGGACGGAGGAGAGGCTCGCGCGGCAGCAGTGGCGGCGGCGCGTGCCTTTCGCCTGCACGCAACCCAGTCCCCCCCTCTCCCTCTCCCCGCAGAGGCGGCACGGAAAACCACTGTCAGGACGACGACTGAGCAACCCGCGTGCGGCGTGCCGCAGATAAGGCCGAGATCGCGGCGCGCGGGCCGAGGACGATGCGGCGGTTACCTGAGCGTGGTGGGTATGGGTGCTGGTGGTGGTGGGGCGGCAGGCGCGAGAGGCGTGCGGGAGTGGGGCAATGGACACGGAGGGGGAGGAGGAGAGGGGCGATCATTTGAGAGTGCGCCGATCGAGAGGGGTTGTTGGTGGTCACAGTCGGAGGGGTGGTGGTTTTGCAGTTGTCACGAGGGGGAGCGGGTGAGTCGGGCGGGCCGGCGGGCGGATCGCCGTGGCGCGGGCCCGGCCGGCCGCGGCGCCGGCGCGGCGGCAGGGGTGGTGCCAAGTGCCCGACGGGTGAATCCGGACGGATCTGGCTGTTCGTTGCAGACGGGTGGGCGTGCGGACGATTCCTCTCCTGCCCTGGATCCGCTCCGCAGGCCGCCGCCGTCGTGTACTCGTGTCACCATTCCGTGTTAGCGGCCCGGCAGCCGTTTTCCGATAAACAACTTAAATTAAATATATTTTTTAAAAATATTAATGTTTATAGTGCATAATTATTATTACTAGCAAAAATGTCCGTGCGTTGCAACGGGAGGAATAAAAATCTACCAAACATTAATAGTAAATGAGAAAATTATATAACTAATATAAGTCAATATTGATAATTATATGACAGTGTTCTATTAACTCTGTATCAAATTAAAATAGATTTTTTAATAGATTTTTCTTCCGCTCTAAGATGCGGAAATATTTATTTATAACATCAATTTTCATAGTATTTGTGTGTTAGTGGAGTTAGATATTGAATGTGAGCAAGGGTGCCGTTCACTATGTAGTCCATGACGAGCAGCTTCTCGTTGTCCTTGAAGTGGTAGGTGATGACAAGGAGCGGATTTGGGTGGACAAGTCCTTCCCTCCCAGTCGGCGCATTTGCTTTGAGACTCCTTGTTCAATGCAATTCGTCTCCTTGAACCGCTTCACCATTAGGGATGGCCCGTCTAGCAGGGTCACATTGTATAGCTCACCAAAGTTGTCATTGCCTACCTCGGTGCTCGCATGGAGTAGGTCCTCTAGCTTGAATTCGCCTACCCCACATGGACGAACACTAGTTTCTTGTGCTCATCGCCGTCGCCCGCACTTCTCGGCCGCGCCACATGCATGATCTGCCCCTAGCTTGCTCACCTGCATAGCACTGGGCGCGAGCATTGCCTCACCCGCGCGATGTTGCCACCGGATTTGTTGCTAGTCGCCGCCTCGCTGGACCCGTCACAAGCCTGACTCAGGGTCTATATTTCTAATGAGACCTAATTTGGAAACTCAAATCCCATAGGATCCTAGACTTTTCCTACTTGGGTAATCTACAGGGATATCATTTTAGTTACCATCTTAGTTTTTAGTGGGGGGTTTCCCATCTATGGGTTTTGCTCCCCTTGCTTCCAAAGTACCCCCGAGAGTGGGTGAGGGGAAAGAGATAAGGATAAGGGGCAACTTCATTTTTCTCTCCTCATTTTACATTGGTTTTGCTTTTTTAATCGTTTATTCTACTCTTAACTGATGAAAATCCAAACCAGCACTAAATGGTGGTTTTATTTCTAAATCACGAGAATTAGATTGCTAGATAAGGGAAATAATGATATCTCCCTAACAAATTTTATCCATAGTGAAAATTACATCAATAATTTAGTGTATGATTATTCATTATTTAATTTTATGTTTATTACAAGAAAAAGAAAAAACAGAACGTACTCTTAGCTAACATGCCCGTGCATTGCAACGGAATTCACATGGAACAAAAACTAGAATGATATATATCTATCTATCTTTTGTCTTTTTTATAATTTTATAAAGGTACAATTTATCTTTTAATAACTTTGACATCCATAATATAACTAATCTTGACAAGTACTCTTAGCTAACATGCCCGTGCATTGCAACGGAATTCACATAGAACAAAAACCAGAATGATATATATCTATCTATCTTTTGTCTTTTTTATAATTTTATAAAGGTACAATTTATCTTTTAATAACTTTGACATCCATAATATAACTAATGTTAGATTGTATCAAATTTACAATACAATAATTAATAATAATATAATCATATCCTATTAAGATTTTATCAAATTTACAATACAATAATAATATTATAACGATGTCTTGAGGGACTTTTTTGTCTCATTTTTCAAGCATAGAAATATTTACTTGTTAATGTATCTTAGCTTTAATTTTATATTATCTATGGCTCTGCTTTCGCTGCACGACCATAGCCATAGCCGCTGTAGCCGAGTAGGTTGCATTTGTTGGAACAGTTAAATAGACGCTCCGCATCCACTCCGAAGTTGTCTATGCAGATCATCGTTGCCTCGAGCACCATGGCACCGCCGATGTCGTAGGCGCATTAATTGGATTTGAATTTATAACTTGCAACTTGACCATTACAATCAGCACAAACTCTCAGATTGCAAAGAAGGGCTACAATCATCAACCTGCTGTCCTATACAACCATATATATGGCAACAATGCTAGCGTCCGGATTTGGACACCGAGATGGCATCGGTGTTGGGCACCGAGGTGCCGACAAATGACGGCGAACAGGGGGTAAATTAGTCTTGGTCTGCCGAGTTGGACGAGCCGAGTCGGTGCTGATTTGCTGATTTTCTTTGTTCCGTGGTCGGGTCGGGCCGCTAGGGAATTGGACTCTGGATAGTCCTGGTTGAGGCAAAACTCAACAGAACCGATTCGATTTCTTAGTTGGATGAAAAAAAGAGGTGGACGAAAAAAATAAATAAAAAAGTTTTACCTCTTTATTATTAGGTAGGTATAGATTAGTATCTTCGAATTTAGTTTTTTAACAAATTTATTTAGAGACATAAAACATTACACGTTTTTTTATAAATCAAATTACGATAAATAATTTAGAATAGAGGGAGTAGGTTTTGGACATGCTACCAACTATTATGCTCCATTTTTTTAATCTTCTTATTATTCTTCAATTGTAATACTGCTACTACTAGTCTAGCAGTCCTTATTGCGATCTATTTCAGTTTTTGTCAAGAATCAATTTATTTTTTGTAATTTTGCTATGAATCTTACGAGATCCAGTATAATGTAGTTTACGTGTACTTGGTCGTCCCTTTTATGTGGATCTGCGTACTGCTAAAAACAAGTACAATGCAACATTAGCTAATAATATATCAGGTTTGATCATATATTAGATAATGTAGATTTGCAAAAGTCAATGAGCCACGCAATAATGGAATCTCCTCACCCTCCTCTACTTCTTTCTACCAGAACATGTTGAGCTTTAATAACACATGTAGATGACTATACGCAACACAATATAAGTAATAAAAAAATATTGTTAAGCATAGCTTGCGTGTGCAGAACAACAAAACCAAACTAACCAAGATGTTCCATATGCTTATGTGGCTTGGGTTTTTTCACACCCATAGTTTCCATCAATAGCAAAGCACATAGAGTACATATTTGCTCTAAACATAAAAATAAAAAGAATAATAGTTACAAACATCCCATTACAAAAGAGCTTCCTGAGTAGACTTAGCATTTTACAGGCCGATCAAAAAAATCTCGCCCATGACCGTCCCACGAGGAAGATAGGTTAGGTAGGTCGTCTGCGCATGATCCTTTTTCTAGGGAGCAGGATCTGTCCTCAGGCTCCTGTCCACTATGGTTCGTGAATGGGCCAAAAGCCCATCGGGCTCAGCAAGGCCCAGCCAGGCTCAATTTGATCATATCTACTATATTGGGCCTGTTTTGGAGCCTGGTATTCAATCCAAAACCAACTTAATATTTGTTGTTTGGATGGCTAGTGAGCCTAGTAATTTTACACCTGATTTAGACTGGCGGATAAAAAAAGAGTTTTACTATATTTCTGTCAATAGATGTTATAGCTTTTTATCTGTCAAATTCTAGACCGTTGATGTAGGTCCGCAAACTACCATTCCAAACCCGTTAACTGAAAATCCTCTCCCCGACTCCGCCACTCGCTCCTCATTCCCCGGCCTCGACATCCTCTCAGCCTCGCGCGGCTAGGCACCGCCACCAATCCCGCCGCTCCTCCTTCCTCCTTCCTCCCCTCGCCGGCTGCCCCCGCCACCGCAAGAAGCAGTCTGGCCACCGCGACAGTCCAATCCAGCTGGTGAGGGTGACGCCACGGATCCCCTGGGATTGGACCGCATGGTGCTCAGCTTCATGGAGGAGGTCACCGCCGTCGAGCAGCCTCCGCGGGGCACTGCAACTGCTTCAATGGCAGCAACCGCGACGAGGAGTTAGGCTTCCTCCCCTCTGAGGCCGCACGCCCTCACCCCGGCTGGAGGCCACAGGCGGCTGTCGCTTGATCTCAGATCTGGGAGAGACGGCCGCCGCGCGAGCTCGGCCTAGGAGGTGGTGATGATGGCCGGTGAGCGGGAGGCCGCAACGCGGCAGTTCCCTCAACCTTCATTATTTCGGATGGATCCGCTAGAAGTAGCGAGTTTGTATTGTCCAAAGGTACTGCTCCAGTCTCTTCTCTCCAGTACGCTCTCTCCCTTCATGATTGGATCTGAGGAAGTTCTGAACGTATCTGACACCACGAGTAGCACAGCTATACAAATTTAACAAATCATGTATGTGGGTCATGAGGTACAATCTTGGTATGTACGGTTTCATGACTGCATGTGTTTCTCCTTTCAGAAATCAGAAATGTGTTGTCGTTGCGAGCCTGCTATCACCATGTTGCTAACTATGGAGAACTGCACATGTACAGACTATGAATGCCATGTTTTCACTGAGAAAATTTAATTTACTCAACCTTGAGATATTCGAGATTACTAGAGATTTGTCTGTTTCAGTTCAGAAACTAGTAATTCTGTTTTTGCTGATTGCAGTTCAGTTGCAGCTATAGTATATGGAAAAATGAATGGTAGTTGCACTAATCTACCGGTGGACTGAATGATTTTGTTAGTGATATCCTTTTGCGAAAATTCTATGTTCCTATCTTACCTGATCTAGAGATGAATTGAACGACACTTGCTTCTCAGTCCTAAAATATTTTTTTGAAAATTGAATGGCTCTTGAATCATCAATTACTAATCTAGCAGATAGTAATTTCAGCAGCTTTGGATATTAGTAATCATTGAGATTGATATTGATGCCAATGACTTCGCTTCGTAATAAAGCTGCAGTATAATATACTCCAACTTGGTAGTTTGCGGTGGCGCAGGTGGTGTCCTTGCCGCCACTTCGCTTTTGCGCCGCACGCAGGCGGTGTGTGGGGCGGAGGTTGTCGGTGACAGTTCTATTGAGGTGTGGCAAGTTGTTGGTGGGGTCGCTTTCCTTGCGCGCCGCTTCCCACTGTGTCGTGGTGCCATGTAGGATTTGTGCGAATTTTGTCACTAGTCTAGTATCTTCAGAGGTGCACCTTGTAAATTCTTTGGATCGATTTTCACTGTTATTGCTTTATAGCCAAATATATATACTCTCTCCAAAAAGTGGTGTCTAGTCCTTTACGTTTCTGTTTATTATTCTGATTGCATTTGCCTATCTTTTAGTGCGTTTTTTGTGTGTGGGTGTTCTTTGTGTGTGTGTGTGTGCGCGCGCTTGTATGTATGTTTAGGTTGTGTGTGTCTACTTGTGTGTCTGTGTTCAGGTAGTGTGTGTATGTTTATTTGTGTGTGCCTGCTTGAGAATTTTTTTTAGTTTTATTTTTTATATATTGGAAGTTTTCTTGGATTTTTTTTAGTTTTTTAGAGTTCTTCTTGTGTGTCTCTCCCTCTTTTTCTCTCTTTTGTCGAAGTTTGTGTGTGTTTTTTTTTTTTTTTTTTTTTTTCTGTGCATGAGTATGAGTGAGTGTGAGTGTGTTTTTTTAGTGTGAGTGTGTGTGTATGTTTTGTGTCTTTTCTTGTGTGAGTGTGATTGTTTTTGTATATCTCACTCGATGTGTTTGAGATGTGTCAATCTCTGTGTCTCTCTCTTGTTTGTGTGTGAGTGTGTTTGTTTTTCTCTCTTTCTATATTTGTCTATGTGTCATCTCACATCTGTGTGTTCTCTATCTGTGTGTGTGTGTCTCTCTCTCTATCTATGTCTTATGTGTATGTGTGTGTCTGTCTCCATGTGGTGATTATTTGATTTGTGATGGAGTAATAGAAGTTCTCGTTGAGCTGAGTTATTTCTTGTGTATGTTTGTGTGTGAGTATGTGTCTTTTGTCTATGTGTGTGTGTTTCTCTCTGTTTGTCTATGTGTCTATCTCTCTCTGTGTGTGTCTCCATGTGTGTCTCTCTATCTATATAGTCCCTCTCTTTTTATGGTGATTATTTTGTGTGAAGCACTGTGATTTGTGTGTTTCTCTCTCTTTGTGTTTTGAGTGTGAGTGCTTATGACAGTTGTACTTGAATTGTCTTTTTTAAGATGCATTTTTTAGAATGGTCAATTTGTTGTGTTCTTGGACATCCATTTATGCTTATTATATGAAAACCTAGCTGTTATTCTAAATCTCTACATTTTTTTGCAGGTTTGTTGTCATGGTTGTAAACAGTGCGATGCATAGAATTGATTTTTTAGGATGAGGGGTGCTATCAGTGAAGCAAATGCACATGGCTAAGTTCTCGAGGAGCCTTCAGAAGTTAAGTTAGCATTTTTTTTTTAGGTTAGCTATTGTTTCTTTGTAGTTAAATGGTAAGTATAGCCTCTATTTCTTTTTCATTTATACTTGGTGCTGAGAAGTATAATCAGTTCAGTGGTTGTTGTTCTATCTTTCTTGTTTGTTGACTAGTCTGTCTAGTTTATTTTCAAGTGCTTGATTTATTTGGTTCAGTGGACTACATAGTATCTATTTTAGCAAGTTTCCATCCTGCAGCCAGCAGTGGCGAGTACCTTTTTTTAACTTGTCTAGTCTGTATTTTTCATAAATAGTGAATGTTGTTCTCACGTTGCTTTCCTCTTGGATTGGGCAGGATCTTTGGCTTCAGGGACAGCAGCACGAGTAAACACTGATGCCCAGCGTGCTGATTTATGTGGCATCTAGTTTATTGGTGCCTAGCCTGAGCGTTGAGGCGGCAGCGGCAGCGGCAGCGGCAGGACACAAATGACTTTTTTTAGATGCACTAATGCTAACGCATATTGGATCTTTTTATGGTTTTGTACTTGATGCAAATCTAACAGATTTCTCTATTGTAAAAATGTCAGTTTTCTTTGGCTGATGTGTCAGTTGTTCATTTGTCAAAAATTTGACAGATTTTGGGTTGAGAAATCTGTCAACAGATATATAGATAGACCCTAAAAATAATTGCCTGCTCAGGTTTAGAAGAAAACACGACCACTATCGGGTCCTCCTCCATTCTCTCGACTTGTCTCCGCGGCGGCGATTGTTCTAGCAGCGACGACGATGAATCCGCGCGCGATCCGAGCCCCGCTCCGCCTGGAGACCCAGGTGCCCCCTAGAGCGGAGCGGACCGTGCTTCGCTGTCGATGGACCCTGCAGTACCTGCCACTCCTCTGCATGCATCCCCAGCCCCACCCCCTGGCGGCTGCTTCCTGAATAGCGAGTTCTCCCTCTCCATCGCCGTCACCGAGGTGGCGCCGCCCTCCTGTGCAAGATGGTTCGGCCATCGGCAGTGCTAGTATAGCAGTAGCGCCGTCCTAGTCAGGAACATCCCTCGTCGTCGTTGCGGCTCTCACTTCTAGGATGGTCGTCACGATGCTGCTTAGAGCAACTCCAATGGACCTTCTAAATAAGCCCCTATTCTAATTTTTAGAAGCTCAAGTAAAAAAACAAGTTCAGTGGGCCCTCTTTCTCCATGGCCGCTAAACTGGAAGTCGAGCTCGGAGGGTGGCCGCCGGCTCCGTTCTTATCCATGAACGTCATGAACGGGCGCACGTGCTGCCGGTTGCCCTCGTTGCTGGCACAGCTTCGCTACCACCGCCGCCTCTCTCCATCGTTGCACTTGTACTACTGATTCTACTTGACGCAGAGATGTGCAGGACATACACTTCATACAAACAGCTAATTTCAGGTGAGAATTTATACGATCAGATCCTTGTGCACTAGAAATTACAACTGTAAACTAGATACCTGGCAATAAAATTACTACTCTGCCAAACAGGGCCGGATAGCAAAATCACAACAGAAATCTAGTTGGGCCGACTCTTGGAACATTTCTCTCATTCTGGCGTTCCAATTCCGACGTCAAAGGCCCTAAACCTTCCCATGCTTGAATTAGAAAGGAAAAATCTACTTTTGCTCCCTCAACTTTCGCGAAAGTCTACCTTTTCTTTCTAAACCCCAAAACCAGATAAACAACCTCCCTCAACTTTTCAAACCATGCATTTTTCCTCCCTGGAGTGGTTTTAATAGTGGTTTTGCTACCGTGACGGTGGTTTTGTCTTTTTCTTTTTTATTTATTTTGGCCGAACTTTTGAAAAATCATAGTAAATCATAAAATACAAAATTTAATTTTGTTGGACTTCATATGAGTACAACTACACAATGAATATATAATATGGTATGCTTTAGTACAAAATTTTTTGCTAGTCTTTTTCTTTTTTTATTTATTTTGGTCGAATTTTGAAAAATTATAGTAAATCACAAAAATCAAAAAATAGAAAATCTAATTTTTTAGACTCCACATGAGTAGATCTACAAATAAACATATAATATGATATATTTTAATATAAATTTCTTTTGTCAGTAGCTTTCGATCTATGCTTTTTTTGTAATTAATTAAAATAATTCATAAATGTAGCTTCTATAACTATTTTGTTGCACTAAAGCATACCATATTATATATTCACTGTGTAGATTTACTCATGTGGAGACAAGAAAATTGAATTTTTCATTTTATGAATTTTTTATGATTTACTATGATTTTTTAAAGATTCAGCCAAAATAAATAAAAAAGAAAAAGACTAGCAAAAACTTTAAACTAAAGCATAACATATTATATATTTACTATGTAGATCTACTTATGTGAAGTCCAACAAAATTAGATTTTCTATTTTACGATTTTTTTGTGATTTACTATAGTTTTTCAAAAATTTGGCCGAAATAAATAAAAAGAAAAAAGACAAAACCACCATCACTGTAGCAAAACCACTTCAGGGAGGAAAAGCGCATGGTTTGAAAAAAAGTTGAGGGAGGTTGTTGATCCGGTTTTTGAGGTTCGAGAGAAAAAATAGACTTTCGCAAAAGTTAATGGAGCAAAAGTAGATTTTTTCCAATTAGAAAAGCCCAAACAAAACCAATATAGGCCTAAATCAAGCCCAAGAGCTGCCGGGGTCGTACTAAAAAGCCCAATCGATAACTTTAGCTTGATTATAAAGAATCAGGATGGCAATTACGTATAGAGGCAAAAAAAAAAAAAAAGGATGGCATTACGTATAGTAATAACCAATTGTACGTGCACGTGGCATACTTTATGAGCCCGGCAGGCGACAGTGACAAAATCAGCAGCCTGGGCCTAGCTAAGCTCTCGCTGGCGTGCTTGACGCCGAGACGGTTGGTTTGGCTTCCTCCTGCTGGGTTTTGCTGCGCACGAAGGCTTGCCGCTTGCAGAACCACCAACCGTGTACGCCGGTGGCCGGACAGCCTAGGCGAGCCTGGAGCCCGTCGGCCGTTGGCCGTCCGCAATCCGCACCGGACCGAGCGCTCGCACCGCACGTATGCCGTCGTGGGCTGAAACCGCAGAGACCCCCTGTCGAAGCGCCAAAAACGAACAGATAGATGGTCGTAGATACTCACCTGGTCAGAACAGATAATGTGTCACGTCTGCACCTCCGCAGTGGTCGCTGGTCGGTGCCAGTCCGCGACTCCAAGCCGCCCGGAAACCTTCCGCCGACGCCGACGTGCACCGGCCTGGCAGCTGGCACCCGGCTGCGCCGCCCAGAACGCTCCACGTATGTCGGCTCCACCGCCGGGCGCCCACCTGTGTCCGCGGGGCAAGTTGTGGTCGTTGCTTGCAACAACTTCCTCTCTTTTCCCCCCTTCTTTTCATTCAAATAAACATCCGTACTCGCTTCTTTAGATCTTTGCATTTGAACCCACACCCCCTCCCGCGAAATCGTAGTAGTATAGTACGCGTGCACATTTTTGCCGCACATGAATACTGTCCATTTTATGGATGGGTTGATATTATACTGCCTCCTCCTTTTCAAATTATAATCCACTCATTTTTTAGAACATTATTTTTTTCTATATATATATAACAAAAATCTATGTATTGAAAAGTTAGAGTGACTTTAATTTAGAGTACTAGCTTATTTTTTTCTTGACACACACAGCCGGTGAAATAACAAAGATCTGGGAGAAAAAAAATAAGGGAATGCAAAAGAGTTAGGTGTAAACTCAATATGAGATTTTAATTTATCTTATCAATCGTTCGAACAGTATTTTTTCCATATAGTAAATAAGTCGTTTCGACTAATCGACTAATCAACTGACTTATAAGTTCACTTGAATAACCGTACATGTAGTGTAATCAAAGAGAAAGAAAATCACTCTAGAAAATCTAGGACCGTTTCTTTTTCGTTCGAATGCTACATTTGATCATGCACGAGTACTATTTTATTGTTGGCGAGCAGTCAGTCTATCAGAATCCATTCGGCGGCTAGAGTTCCATTTAGGGGAAAGAAAATGATGGGCAACTAAATATTATTTTTGAGGTAGTACCTTATGGTGGGCGAAGGCATGCAGCATGACAGGTTATCAAGATAGAGGGTAATGGTGGGAGGTGCTAAAGCAGGACGATACATGCAATTAAGGGTCTGTTTGATACACAGTCTAATCACTAGCTAATTCAAAAATAGTTTAAAGTAGTTTTGGTATAACTAAACAGGAGGACTATAGATGTGCTAATATCTTAGATAATATTTTAACTAGTTGTTAAGCTAACTAGCTAGCTAAATTTAACTAATTTGAACTAATTTTTAGCCTAACTAGCAGGTAACCCCGCGCTTCGCGCGGGCAGGAGACTAACAATAAACAGTTTATAACAGATTTACATACAGTGGCAAAGGATCAGTAAATAAAGTCTGTTTACAAAGGTAATTGAGCAAATGTACTGTTGTTAGATATAAATAGCACAACCAAAATAGGTAAGCTTGCTAAGCTGCTCAAAATTCAGTACCCTTGTCAAATTAAAGAAGCGCGAAGCAGATATGGTGGAAGGATGTCTTCAGTTCTTGACGATGATGCCAAGAGGTTGGAGGTATGAGCACTATAAGCCTTTGATAAGTGATTGATCGAGGCTGATACACCTGATCATAAGAAAGATCAAACTATGAGTTGAGAGGTGTGAAAACAAACTACAGCAAGAGTGCAGAGATTATGACAAAGCATACTGTAAAAGTTGCTACTTTGCATAATGCTTGAGCAGACATCACAATGCCCTTGTTGGTATTGATCTGTTGCATTGACGCCTTAAATTGGTGAGCCAAGCATGAGATAGTGGCAACTACATGATCACCTGTTCAAATAAGGGATTATTTAGTGGCCACCGGGTACTATATAACATTTTGAGGTGCAATCAACAGGTAGTTAGCAAATTAGGCTACTGCTGTAACAAATTAGAAAGGTAGAATAAGAAAACAGGTGGTGGTGAGAAGAAGCAAAATATGCAGAAATAAATAAAGACACAATGCATCAACTTTAGAAGGGATGAATCCATATCTGTAGACTGTAGACTATATACACATCGTTGTTGTAGTTTCAGAAATGGCAAGTTCAAATATCCTTTTTCGTACTGTAATTAGAATGACGGGAGTGACTGAGACGAAATCATAGAATGGAAACAATATTAGGGAAGAAAGAGATCTGTTTTAGTTCAGCTCACTTAATTAAGAATTCTCAGCGTGGCCATGACCATGTGGAAATATGCACATATGACCATGTGAGCTCATGCTGTAAATAGAAATATATTGATACACTCATTTATGATGCTTGAAGCAGAAATTAAAGTTCAGGCTATATGCGATTATGTATCTATCACCCGAGGTCGTCCATAGGGAAGACACATAAAGTTATCAGATTTGGAAATCATTACCAAACATTGACCAAAAAAAAAAAGAACAGAAGAAAACCATTACAAAAAAGAACAGAAGAAAACCATTACCAACCATTAATGTATACCTCTATCCATAAGGCAAAGATGGAAACCTGATATAGCGCTTCATCCTGTAGAGTCCATCTTTCAGCTGCAGGAGAATCTGAATTCATAATTTATAATTTGATAAATCAGTAAGGTTGCATTAGAGGGCAGAGATCACTTTATTGAGCATAAACTGTAGAAAACAATTAGAATGGATGCATAAATCACAATGACTGCATGTTATTAGGATAGGATAAAGATTTAGCTTCAAAGAACATTATAGCAATGTCCAGGTCATCCCATTGCATTGTCAGGAAGCAAAAATGGCTGCATAAATCACAATGACTGCATGTTATTAGGATAGGATGAAGATTTAGCTTCAAGAATATTATAGCAATGTCCAGGTCATCCCATTGCATTGTCAGGAAGACTGAGTATTAACAGCATATATATGACACGAAATAATCTAATGGGCTGAAAATTAGCCAATGGACAGCGCTTAAGACCTAAGAAACTGGATAATTTACCAATACATGATAATGCGAAACATTAGAAGCAATGAATGTAGATGAAGAAATCTGAGCATGAAGAGGATATTATGGCCAGCCGTTGAGGGGATGAACAAATCTTGGGTGAAACAAACAGGATAAGCACCTGAGACATGCCGATGGGCTGGCAATCATAATCCTGACCCTATCAGAGAAAGCAATCTAATATCATTGAAATGGACAAAAGCACACCAATACGACATATTGAGTAAGCTGTAGAATTAATCAGGGACGAATTAACCATCCATCCACAGGAGCAATGGGGAGGGTAGAGGAGCGCTGAACAGTACCATGGAAGAGGAGCCGAGGAGAAGGAGAGGCATACCTGCCAACAGCTGAAGATCGGCAGGAAGAGTTTCTGCAACAACAATCCGGGACTACGAAAGGAAACCAAATGGATCAGTGCGCAATCTCAAATCTAGGCATAGTACTTGTATCGACACTTGCAACTATTTCAGATCAGATCAGAATGCAGATAAGCAGGGTTTGGGTGGAGGATCTCGCACAGCATGAATGGAAGAGAAGGGTTGCATGTACCTGTTGGGTGCTCGCCATCGGCGGAACTGCTGGGCACCTGGCGCGGGGCAAAGGCGGCTGGGTCGGCGAGCGTAGCCATCGCCGGGGAGAGGAAGAGAGGGTGCGCCGTCGCAGCCTGGGACAGCCACCGGCAGGGCGTCGCTGCAGGTAGGCGGAGGTGGGACGGAGTTGCTACACCGCCGCCGCAGGCCGCACGACAGAGGTTACAGGAGGCCGGCCGGCGCTGGCGCGTGGCCGCAGCGAGGTCGAGCGGACCGGAGGCGGGCCGGCGCTGTAGCGGGGATGCGCTGGTGCTGTGGGGCGGCGCTCCGGCGGGGTGGCGGTGGAGTCCGCACATCGCAGGTGGGGAGAGCCGGAGAGGAAGAGTAGACGGGGAGGGAGCCTGCGAGGCGGCTGCAGAAGAAGCGGATGTGGTGTGTGGTGAGTTCTTTTCTTTTTCTTTTTTTTTTAGGGGGATTTGACGCGTGCATGGGGGAGAGGAGGCTTCTGGGCGTGAGGGGCTGTGGAGGCCATCCGGCCTGGGCAGGCAGGAATCGAACGGGCAGAAACGGAGCACTGTGGATGAGCAGTGATCTGTGAGGAGGGGAGGCGGAGGAACTGTTGAACTACAGGGAGTGTCACCAAGATTAGAGATCTTTATAGACAAGATTAGAGATCTTTATAGATTAGTAACTATCCCTAGCTCATCAAACATATCGGAAGGTAGCCAAGAGCTTGGCAGGTACAGGATTAACACTATAACTATAATAGGGTCTGTCTAGTTGAGACTCGGGTGATTTGTGGTACCCTGTCACCCGAGTAAGCCAAGGCTAAAAATCACTCAATTCTCCTAAGAAGATAGAATCGAGTGATTTGAAGCCATCACCTGATTTGCACAAACCACAAGATCCAAATCCAATGGACCAGATATAAAAAATCAATTAACAGATTATATTTATGAAATGCAAATTAAATAAATTCAAATGAGAAAACATATAAAATATACAAAATGCAAATAAAAATAAAAATAAAATAATACCATTTCTATGTAAGGCAAATTGGAAGAAATTTAAATATAACAGAAAAGAAATACAAATTTACATCCAAATCAAATGAACCAAAAAAATTATCCAAATAATACAAACACATTAAACAAACAAAATAAAACACAAAAAGACAGATTATTTCTATAGAAGCCAAATAAAAAAAATTCAAAGGAAAACCAAATAAAATATACGAGAAAAAATCAAAAAAGCAAAAAACAAATGATAAGGTAACAGTTTGACTACTTTTGATCGCTTTTATTTATGAATAATCAATTTACACCAATCAAATATAAAATTTACACTTAACTTAAAACAGTAAAATATGATCTAATAAGATGTAATCTGCTTCACCTAAAAAGAATATATTCACGCTTAAGAGTGCATGCAAATAGAGAGGTAGTATGATGCAGCCCAAGAAGAAAAACAACACGCACTGCACCACGCAAAGCCGAGCTGCTTGCACTCTGAGATACAACAAGCTGCAGCTAGCAAAGCTGCAAGGTCGCAAGCGCCAGCAGCAGTCAAACAACATGCACAACATCACCCGTCCACTCTAGCCCTCGTGACCAATTACGATCTGCTCCGTTGACACAGCTTGATGGACGGCCACGGAATCGAGCGACCGGAAGGCTACAAACACTCGAGTGAGATAAAGATTTACCGCTATAAATATTGTACTGTTCTACAGAGGTGATTAACAATACAGTTATTAGATTTTACAGATCGGCCATTTTTTTCATAACTGTTTCTGTGTAAGCAATTCCATATATATAATAATCTGTTGTAAAAAAGAAACATATACTCTGAAACCATGTACGTATACGATGGCACACTTGCAGATACAACCTTCGGAGTTGCATGTACTCGTATCAAAGTCTGGCCGGAGTTTGACTCCAGCAGGGCAGGTCACAGGTCACACAGCCAGCGCAGCGCAGCGGAGCGAAATAAACAAGCAAGTATCCGGGAGCCGTTAGCTGTTCCCCCTCCAATGCCGGCCACCCATCGCCTTCCCCTCCGCCCGCCCCCGGCCCGTGCCCTCACCACCACTACCTAATCGGCCAATCCGCCTTCGTTTCTCCGCGCGCCTGAGGCCTCCTCCGCTACCCGATCGATGGCCGCCACCCCGCCGTCGTCGCGGGACGCGTCGCCGCAGCCCCGGCGGCCGGGCTCCTCCGCGGGGCCCGCCTCCAAGCGCGGGGGCCTCCTGCTCGGCCGCTACGAGCTGGGCCGCCTCCTCGGCCACGGCACCTTCGCCAAGGTCTACCACGCCCGCCACGCCGACACCGGCGAGACCGTCGCCATCAAGGTGCTCGACAAGGAGAAGGCCCTCCGCAACGGCCTCGTCCCGCACATCAAGCGCGAGATCGCCATCCTCCGCCGCGTGCGCCACCCCAACATCGTCCGCCTCTTCGAGGTCATGGCCACCAAGTCCAAGATCTACTTCGTCATGGAGTTCGTCCGCGGCGGGGAGCTCTTCGCGCGCGTCGCCAAGGGCCGCCTCAAGGAGGGCACCGCGCGGAGGTACTTCCAGCAGCTCATCTCCGCTGTCGGTTTCTGCCACGCCAGGGGCGTCTTCCACCGCGACCTCAAGCCCGAGAACCTCCTCGTCGACGAGCGCGGCGACCTCAAGGTCTCCGATTTCGGTCTCTCGGCGGTCGCCGATCAGTTCCACCCCGACGGCCTGCTCCACACCTTCTGTGGCACGCCATCCTACGTCGCCCCGGAGGTGCTCGCCCGCCGCGGCTATGACGGCGCTAAGGCGGACATATGGTCGTGCGGTGTCATCCTGTTCGTGCTCATGGCTGGCTACCTTCCGTTCCATGACCAAAACCTCATGGCGATGTACCGTAAGATTTACAGGGGGAATTCCGGTGTCCGAGGTGGTTTTCCAAGGATCTTAGCAGTCTAATGAATCGGCTTCTTGACACGAACCCAGAGACAAGGATCACCGTGGCTCAGATAATGGAGAGCAGGTGGTTTCAGAAAGGGTTCCGACCGGTCAGGTTCTACGTCGAGGATGACCAAGTGCACAGCTTGGCAGACGGTGAGGATGAGGTGCCGGAGCTGGGGCCTAGTGAGCCTACACCTCCACCTCCACATCCCCTGCCGCCACCACAGAAAGAGGACGACGGTGATGATTCTGGTTGGGAATCAGACTCGTCCGTGGCATCCTGCCCAGCCACGTTGTCATCAGAGGAGAGGAGACGGCCTGTTGGATCTCTCCCACGGCCAGTGAGCCTAAATGCTTTTGATATCATATCGTTCTCAAGGGGATTCAATTTATCGGGGTTGTTTGAGGAGCGAGGCAGTGAAGTGAGATTTGTCTCAGCACATCCCATGCAAACAATTGTAAAAAAATTGGAGGAGATTGCAAAGGTGAAGAGCTTTGCAGTTCGGCGGAAGGACTGGCGGGTGAGCCTGGAAGGCACAAGAGAAAGCGAAAAGGGTCCATTGACAATTGGGGCTGAAGTATTTGAGCTCTCACCAAGCCTTGTGGTGGTGGAGGTAAGGATGAAGGCAGGGGACAGAGAAGAATATGAGGATTTTTGTGAGAAGGAGTTGAAACCTGGGATGCAGCACCTCGTGCACCATACAGCCTCTGTTCCAGACATACCTTCTGATACTGAGTAGCTTAAAAGGTAGTGCGCTTTTGATTGGAAGGAATATGAAAAAGAAATTTGGATTGAAAGGATGCACCTTTCTGTTTCAGTGTAAGCATCTGTGCTGGAAAATGTTATTCATAGATTTCCTTAGTTATTTCTTTTTGTTAATATTCTTTCTGCAATCTAAGATGTTTTGTGATAGTAGTTGTGTAGCGTGTGCTAATATCAATCATCAATCTTTTTAGTTGTAAGTTTAAAAGTTGTGGCTATTTCACTACAGAATTGTCAAAGCTATAACCCTAATGTTATTAGCCATGTAACTGTGCTACAATTGTGTACATTCATTCTTGTACAAATGTCATCTGTAAATTTCTTGGAGAAGGAATATTGGCCTTGGTGTGTAAAAAAGACTAAATAGTGTAACTTTTGGATATTGAATCTTTTTTTGGGTGGGTTCATGAACTCAGGAATCACAGTACTAGAATTGAAGTGGTCATTAGTTCCATACTCTCCAGCTTCACCACTTTATTAATTGAAAAAACATTCTATTGGATCCAACTGAAATAAAATGGTAGGCAGCAAAAAGTGTAAACTCTCAAATTCAGTGTTTTGCTTCCTTCCTCATACTTATGGTGTGTAACTGCTAACTGTGTACAAGGTTAAATTTTGTAGCTTGTATATCAGGTGGTCTTTTCGGGCTTATGTAACAAGAGTCCCTGTAGAAATAGAGTGACCATTGTTTTGTTGCTATTGAGCTTAACTAATTCAGTTACTGAGAACATTCTGTTTGAGTTTGTTCCAAATTTAATAGGAGATGGCTAATAGTAAGACCAACTCAAACCTGTAGCCTGTAGGACAAGTAAATGCTGGTGGAAAAGCTGTGTGGAGACTGCGGACACAATCGTTTACCATATTTCTAATCAACTTTGTTTACTGTTTTTTATTGAGTGCAAAATTGTGCTGTTTCTTTCTTCTCATCTAAGCTTATGTTGTTCTAAGCGAATTTCAATTAAAAACAATGTTTCTAGATGGTTGAGTTTCCTTTTCTTGCATGGTTATAAACCTTGGAATCCCTTGCATTTGTGATTAGATTTGGAGAGGCAACAAGAAGAGTTATAGTGAGTGGCATAGCAAATTTTTGTCCTTTTTGGTGGAGGAATTCATGTGCTACGTATCTAGTAGTTGGTTGGTTGTCATGCACCCATTAGCACTGTGCATCCTGTTGTGAGCTTTGGGGATTACCCCGTCTTACTACTTGGAAATAGAATTGGGGCTTCGCATGTTTTGCTAATCTAACTAAATGGGATGCCCAGATGAGTGCCTCGGCTTAATTTTGGTGACGGCACGAAATTGATAATCAGTTAGCTGATATTTTGCAGTGCACTCATCTTTAGAATTGTTCTTTGCAACTTAACTTTATGTATCAGTCACCAGAGTAATTGTGGAGGATAAATATTCTGGTCCACTCATATTATGTAGTGAAAAATAATGTGGTGTACTTAATTTGTAGTTGTCAAGCTATGATTTTTTTCCCACCTCATTTAGAGTCATCCATGACTAAGATGTATGCTCACGGAATTTCTTCTTTTTTACAGTATAAAGGGTCAATGTTTAGTAAAGTCATTTCACTAAGGGAAAAAAAACATAGCACATTGAGTGCAAAGGAAAACTTTGATAAAGTCGCTTAAAAAAATTTAGTTCATTGAGTGGAATCAATTAATCGTGATAGCGAAATATACCTAGAAAAATCATGACTCAGAAACAATTAGAATTTAAAGCCAAAATGAATGCGTGGAGAAAACGTAGTGTTTTGATACACTGTGTCACAATTGTCTTATTTCTTGCTTCAGTTATGTAATAAGTATTGAATCCTGTTCCCTACTCATTTTAACACAATAAAGTTTCCCAAAGGCAGTTATATCTCTTTTCATTTGTTTTGTTTTGTATGTATATTTTGTTTCTTAGGTATAATGCAAATATTCAGGTTATCGATTTTGTAGGATGGTTCTTGAGAAAATCATGTGGCAGAGTGAACATTATTTTTTTTCTCTCATTAATTCATGGCATGCTATATAATGCACTCCAAGAAGTCAAGCCATCTGTTTTAGGTACTTGCAAAGGACTTGGTACTGCTGTCTCAGACTACAAGCACGAGTGAATGAATAAATCACGAGCATGTGCAAAGTCAAGTGCAGACGCTAGTACTTCATTGAAGCTATTATTTTGTTGCAGCCTGTTTTATACCTATACTGATTTGAAGGTGACTAATGTGTGATATGATTTGTATATTTCTACAGGAGTAAACAAATTGTACCTCAGATTGAAGCGACGAATGTTCCCTTGATTCATGTCTCGTTACATTTTCTGGGCTAAGATTACTTCCTCTGGATAACAGCTGAAATTGTGATCCAGTAGTAGGTAAGGTCCATAGTGTTTGGAGTTTTGTTCTGAACTTGTTCTTGTGAGGAGTTGAGGCTAGCATGCATTGTAAATAAATAAATTCCTATCCTATTTCTGACTAGAGTCCTTACTTCAATAGTGAATGAGATGTGGCAACTACTAGAATTGTTTAATAACTTTAAGACTCAGCTAGATGCTCTAAGCTGAGGGTGTTTATGAGGTGGATAGCCCACTTGTAAGCTGAAGTGTCAAGAAGCAGTTGATTTGGTCTTGTCAGAGCAGCTTAATGGACCCTCTCCTACTGTTTGCAGGTTTTGAACGCTTTCAAGGTTCATTGGTCAGTTTTCTTGAGCAGTTGATCACTGAAGCTTGTTGCTGGAGCAGTTTTCTTGCTGTCTGCTATGTATAGAATTTCCAGAACCTTGAACGGTGCCAGCAGGAGAATTGCTGCTGGAAGCTGCAAGGAAGATATGTTTGGCTTTCTTGTTGAGGAGAGCCTAACTTAACAATCTTGTGGTTAAAGCTGCAAGGAAGATAGTTGATGACACGGAATGGAGAAAAGGGAGGGTTCAATAGAGAATGTTCTAAAATATGTATTGCGAAAGTTCAGCTTTCATCATACAACAGAACTCGATAATTTGTTAGATTAATGAAATACTGCTTTATGATGATCATCAAATACTGCTTTATGATGATCATCAATTCCTTTTGGGCGTTTTTTTTTTCCATATAATTGTATCGGTCCTACTTCCCAAAGTTTCCAGTCTCTGACAACGATGAGCTGACCTATTCGGACATTCAGCAGAAACAGCTTGCGGATTGCGGTTGGGGCCTGATCGTGGGGACGAAGAGGTTGACACACCTTCACTTCAGTAAAGCTCAGCAGAACAGCTAGTTGCAAGCCGGCACAGTTCAACTGGGCATCGATTAAAAAATATTCCTCCTTAAGAGAGGAAGAAAGCTATCACATTGACAGACGTGGACGCCATCAACGACGTGGGGGCCCACTATCGACAAGCCGTCAACACCTCGCTAATGGCGATCTCATCTCGAAGCTATTTCTAAATATACTAATCACCTAGTGGCGATGAATCATGCACGCCGCGCAGTTGCTGAGGAGGATATCTTCTAGATACATGAGTACTCGTCAGGACGTTTTCCGAGCGTGCGGCGTCGTCCACTCCACCGCCACCACAAGGCCCTTTGCCTGGACCACGAGGACAAATCAGTCAACCAGCGGGTGGCGCGCACGCCGGGTCCCGCTCCCTCCCCACCACGGCCACGCTGATGGCCGGCCTCGAGTCACAAGTCGCCACCGGCACGTACTAGGCCCGCGGGTCACCGCCTCCGCGCCGCGCACGTCCAAAGCAGGCGCAGTCCGCGGTCCGCTGTCCGCAGTAGTGGAAAACCACACGCTGTCGCTCGGGGAAGGAAAGGCCCTGTCCGTGCGCGACTCCGCTCCGCGCGCGCACTGGTGGACCGCGACGTGCCGTCCGAGCGAGCGCGCGCGCGGGGACGTCGCGCTCGGCTCGGCTCGGGGGCCCGGTGGGTGGGTTTCCCGGGCGACTTTTCTAGCCGCGCGCGCGGCCCGTTCTTCGGCTGCTTGCTGCTGCAGGCCGCACTGTTCGGTGCTAGGGAGTTCGCCTGCTGCTGAGCTGAGCTAATCGCGCGGTCGCCGGGTGTTGTCAGGTCAGCTGGTTGGTTGGAACCTCGGGCGGGGATGGTGACGTCACCGCAACACGAGACATGCTGCTGTATACGCGGAGGCGGAGAGTTTCTAGACACGGTTCTCACCTAATTGCGTTTTAATTAGTAAGTACTAGTTGTTACCGAGGGTTTAGAACCTAGTACCATCTGTTTTTCACTAGACGTTAGGTCCGATTCAAAACGGAGAAAGTCAGATCCGCTGTGAACTCGTCAAACATGTCAGACTTTCAAGCCAGTTTGACAAATTCTGGAAACATTTAATTCGCATTTCGTAGTAAGTTAGGTTAAAAAAAAAAAGGCAAACTCAGGAGTGCGAGTGCTGGTTCCCTTTTTCCTTTTTTAAAATCACAGTACGAGTTCGAAAAAAAGAAGAAAATAAAGGACCACGGGATTTTTTTTAATTTTTGGCGCGAGTAGTACGAATACTGTTCGGCAGAGAGCCACCAAGCTTGGGACTGCGATCCCCACACCCCACTCAGTACGTGTGGGCCCCAGGCGCTTAATGGCCCTACGTGTCATGGCAGACGAGGCGCATAATTAGGCGCAGCAGATCCGGGGATTAAATTTAGGCGAGTGAGAGGCGCACGTCGAGGAGCCACTTTTTTCAATTTTCTGGGCCGTTTCTTCGCCATTTTTTTCCACTTTCCTCTTCCTCCCTCCTTCCCCTCACGCTCGCTTGCTCCTTCCCCCTCCTCCTCACCCAGCCCCCTTTATTCCCCTCCGCTCGCGCCCATCTCTTCGGCGGGCAGGGACCAGGGATCGGCGCCCGGCCGCCCGTCATGATCTCCTGGCGGCGCAGCGCGTCGTGGCTGTCGTCGGCGTCCCGCTCCTCGCTCGGCGCGGCCGTCGGCGGGGAGGCCAAGGTCACGCCGGAGGCGGATCCGGCGGCCCAGGACCAGGAGGAGGACGAGGTCGACGAGGAGCGGTGGTCGCGCCTGCTGCCGGAGCTTCTCACGGAGATCATGCGGCGCGTGGACGCCGGCGCCGAGCGCTGGCCGCCGCGCCGCGACGTGGTGGTC
Organism: Chrysopogon serrulatus; assembly: GCA_015844335.1. NCBI lineage: Eukaryota > Viridiplantae > Streptophyta > Magnoliopsida > Poales > Poaceae > Chrysopogon > Chrysopogon serrulatus. Next base: position 22,333 of record JADLZL010002338.1, on the reverse strand, counting down.
TGCGCCTGCGTGTGCCGGCGGTGGCGCGACGCCGCGGTCTCGGTCGTCCGCCCGCCGCTCGAGTGCGGGAGGATCACCTTCCCGTCGTCGCTCAAGCAGGTGAGACACCACCACCGGGCCGTAACGTCTCATGGTAGTACTGGCTCTGTTGATCTGTTTGTGTAAATCGCCTGAGTCTACATGGCTCGAAATTGCTGTGCTTTTTGAGGATTTGGGGGCACATGGTTGTTGTGGCTGTGCGTTTTCTTGTCATCCATTTTTTATCCTTGAAAAGATAGAAGCAGTAGCCACAAATCCTATGGCTATGGGCTTCTTTTGATTTGAAGCTCTAGGTGCAAGAGATGTCTTCTGCGCCTTTTTCTTATGCAGTTTGACTCGATCTCAGGTGATCTCTGGATCAATTGTTGGATTTAATCTTCTTCAAATTACTTTTCTGTGAATTGACGTCTATGCCTATTCAATTTTATTTGTATGCAGACATGTGAATAATTTGTATACCTAGTAATTCTTATGTGTTCTGCTTACAAGGATCATCAGATCCATGTTTGTACTCTAACAATTTGTATATCTAATTCTTATTGTTCATTGGGCGCTGCTGTAATGTTCCTTGTGTGTTAGGATTTAGGACGGAGCCACATATTCATCTTTAATATCTATCCTCTTTTTTTGGCTACATGACGCTATATTTTTGGTGGCAGTGCTAATAAAGTATGCCAGTAGTGGAGAAGTTGGCACAAACATGGACTTTCTTTATTTATGGTTATATGTGATAGCTGGATTTTGTTTGGTATGCCAATAGAGATATGATAATACCTATAAAAGCTTGCTTCTTCGTCTGTGTTTACTAAATATTGATTTAATGGACGAGTATATTATTTCTTTTGCACAGCCTGGACCAAGGGATGCACCGATGCACTGTTTTATCCGGAGGGACAAAAAGAACTCAACCTTTTCTCTCTATCTCAGCTTAACACAGGGTGAGTTAGCATGAATATCTTCTTATTCTGCCATGCTTTTGATCTGGTTCACTTGGTTGATTGAGATAGGGGTTTCAGATCTCTTTTTACAAGTAAGCAACTAAAAAGGCTAACTGACTTTCTGATTTTCCTGATCCACCTATGATATTTGACATGGAATCCTATAATTCTGTCAAATCATGTTTATAAAATTGAAAGCGTAGCCGTTGGGGCCAAATAAACAGTAAATACAGCTGGCTTGTGATGTTACTTTTGCATATGAGTTGTCATTTTGCACATTGGTACCTAGTCTTGTTTAGAAAATAGGAAAGCGAATATATAGTTTGTTTATTCCTGTAATCATTTACAGCTTTCTTATACCATTTGACGAGGACCCGTACAACTACTTTGTACCGTTTGACGAGGACCCGTACACCTACTTTGCCGTCTCACTTACAATATTTAGAGGGTTCTGCCTAAAAATAATCCTATTTGTTCGGTACGGAGATTTGACTTGTGTCATTGATTGTTTAAAAATTATTCAAAGCATTGATTCTTACTCAGCATCTACTTGACTTGATCTTAATGGCTAATATAAATTTTGGAAATCTACCTTGCTGGCATAATATATATAGTAGGGCTTGTGAAGTACTCCTTCCGTTCTATATTATAAGACGTTTTGGCTTTTCTAGATACATTACGTTACTAAGTATCTAGATGCAGTGTATGTCTAAGTACAGAGCAAAAGCTCTAGAAAAGCAAAATGTCTGGATTGAGGGAGTAGATTATTTTGCAAAGCTAACGGAGTTTTGGAAACACTGCATGATCCATTTCCATGCACATAATGTGCTACTTATGATCAAGCAAGAAAATGTTGTTGAAATACTGTGTCCTGTCAAGTGTATGATTCACTATTTTACTGTATAAATAAGGTTACAGTTTCTCACAAGTATGGTATGTAGAGGCATTACTGCTTGGAAACTTGAAACCATGAGCACTAGTCCAGTTGGTCTCTTATTCCCTGCTATTGATCCGAATAAACTTGTTCTAGAGTAACTTACACTTTGTCTGGAATTCTTTTTATAAATACAAGACTGCAAGTTCATGGGATATTAATTTATTTTGCTCCCTTGGCAGCCCTAACGGATAAAGGGAAGTTTCTTTTGGCTGCTCGAAGGTTCAGACAAGGAGCACATACAGAATATATCATCTCTTATGACTATGATGATCTGCACCCAAGAAGCAGTTCATATGTTGGAAAGTTGAGGTATGGCCTAATCATTCCAAACCTTATTTTCCACAAGGTTAAATGTTCATCTTTTGACTATGTGTTATGGGCATAAAACCATATAATTTGTCATGTGCCTTATTTTCATTGCTGGTACTTTTATCATTGTTCAAACTTCAAACACTTTAGTGAATTAACCCATATTTCTTTCTTTCTGGTAGTTATTGCCAATATACACTATCCACATTCATATGCATCGTCATATTCTGTGATTGAATCAGCTTATTAGCAAATTGCTTGTGTGAGTGCAGCTGTGATAGATTTCTGTGGTATCTATATTCAGCTAGCACTGGCTGAAATCCTGTTTATTCATAGGTTGAGGTTCTGGGTCAGTTAGATTGATGAATTGTGGCAGCTTTTCCTTGTTTTTCAGTCATTCAGTCACCTGTTACATAGAGCTATTTGTATGAAAACAAAGAACCGATTCGATATAATGGATAATCTACTCCAAATGCTGTCTTGTTTATTGCCAAGTTCACTATAGGGGTATAGTGAACACTGTTGTGTTACCTCTGAACTTCCACTAATGGAGATTGCATACACATTGATGTTTTCTTTGTTCATGTCACTCATGTCTTGCTTCCTTCACTATAAATTGGCTACAGCCTACAACACGTCCATAACTCAATGCACCTGCATTGATGCCCCAGCACACAACCTCAAACATGATAATACCCTGTATCGTACTCTTACATATTAATCTGCCATGATGGAATGATTGATTAATTTTCCATGTAGTAGGATGCATTGCTCCCATTCATTATGTGCAACCCCAAAGTTTGGTTTGTGGAAGGCTTTTGACAGCATTTAAAAACTTGCATTGTAAACAATTGTATTTAATCTCGTTGCATGTACCGGGAACATATTCAAAGAATTTTCCTTCCTCCCCTTTTTATGTGGTGTCTTTGTTCAAAACTGTGGCCCATCCATGTGTATTTTCAGTAGCGTGCATTGATACCTGATCCAGCCATCCAGATCTAGCTCTAGCTCTGCTCTATACAAATTGCTGCAAGGGACATTAAACTTAAAGCCTTCAGCCATGCTAATATTTGTGTAGATGTAAAAACATCAACAGATGTTGTACAGTGATGTTCGACTAAAAATTTTGTTTCTTACAGCACAAAAATGCTCCATTGGGGTACAGGTAAGATGTACATTTGGTGCGAGGGTAGGTAGATATTGTTGTAGTATACAGTTGGTTGGGAGGTTTGTTTAAAATATGTGCTCCCTCCGTTCCAAATTATAAGTCGCTTTGACTTTTTTGGTACATCCATTTTGCTATGTATCTAGATATAATAATGTGTCTAGATACATAGCAAAATGGATGAACCAAAAAGTCAAAGCGACTTTACAAGAATGGAGGGTGTAAGAGACGGTAGCATCTACATGTCTGGACATGATTCATGAGGGAACACCGGAACAGAGTTTGGGTTGTCATTTTGTCATAACTCATAAGCAAGGCATAAGCACATGCTAGTTTCCATGCCCTGACCCAACTGAATCTAGTCCTACAGTTCTGGAGAGACATCTGATTTTCTCAATTCTACATACACTAGTCCTAACCTCTTATGGAGACACCTGACTTTCTAGCAATTTCAATGCATTTGATCCAGCATTAGCCTTGAAGTAATAAAGTCGTAATTTGGCACTTATGGAGTGTATGTTTAGATTAATGAAAGGCATTGTTATTATAAGAAAAATGTTTTCTTGTTATAAAGTTTGCCAATAATACTAATATGATCACGCGAGTTATTCTTGTAGATCTGACTTCTTGGGGACAAAGTTCATCATCTATGATAGCCAAGCACCATATGATGGTGCTAAACCTTCAAGGAGCCGCTCCACTCGTCGCTTTGCAAGCAAGCAGATAAGCCCACAGGTATCAGGTGGCAATTTCGAAGTTGGACAAGTGACCTATAAGTTCAACTTCATGAAATCAAGAGGGCCAAGACGAATGCAGTGCAATATCCAGTGCCCTGTAGGTCAGGGCGCTGCATCAGATCCATCCAAGGAGAAAACACCCTCACCGAGTTCCTTAGATCTGAAGAACAAAGCTCCAAGATGGCACGACCATCTTCAGTGTTGGTGCTTAAATTTCCATGGCCGGGTGACTGTCGCTTCCGTGAAGAACTTCCAGCTTGTTGCCACAGCTGGCTCTGGTGGTCCATGGGGCGTTGGAGACGAGGAAACGGTGATCCTGCAGTTTGGGAAGATCGAGGACGATGCATTTACAATGGACTACCGGCAGCCTCTGTCTGCCTTCCAGGCGTTCGCCATCTGCCTCACCAGCTTTGGCACGAAGCTGGCCTGTGAATAAGTGATTGCTGGTTTACAAATTATATGTTGGGGATCAAACTGTAGTAGGGTAGTCTGAACTAGTTGCCGTGAGCCCCTGAGACGGGAGAAAAGGCGACAAGAAACAGGGGCGGACGTTGCCCCTAGCTTTTCTTGTGACCGCCTAAATGATTGATTTATATGATGTGCGTCTATGTTGTTCAAGAGATGACAATGACTTATTGTTGTAAATGGTACTCCCTTTCGTTTGGTGAGATTCACCCAAGCATAATGTTTTATTCCGATGTAGTGCAGTGTGCTGTTAAACTTGCCCTTTTCTGCATCTTTCAAAGATGATGGTTGAAGAAGTTTTTATCAGACAACATGATTGACCACATGTGAGCATACCTAGTGACCACATGTCAGCATATTTAGTTGTGGCAATGTGGTTGCTGCTCGCTTTAAAGAAAAAAAGAAAGAAGTGGTTGCTGCTGATCTGGAAGCACTAATATTGATTGGACCTAGTGAAGAAGCAAAGCATGGATAAATTACGTTGCCATTTACTTGCCTCGTGCTCCATGTATAGATATACGAATACAATCATGCTACATGCCCTTGGAGATTACTAAAAGAACCCATCACTACAACATATCCATTCCTACATATACCCATATATCACTAGAAGTAGAACAAACCAGCCATGAGCCGCTCGCTAACAGTTGGCACACGACCAGCTGGTTAGGTTCCATCATTTCTGTAGATCGTGCACGCCAATTTGCCGTTGCCTGTCATGATGGACGAGGGCGTCCCTGCTCGAATCAATGGTGCACCACGGCAACGGAGAAGCGCGTTTCTTGGGCTGCACATGGAGTCCCAGGAAAGACGTCGCCGGCGGTCGAGTGGACACGGAAGGCAGCGCGCGCGAGAGCCACGACTCCGTAGGCGACTTGGGCAACGGCAACGGGAGCGGCGACAGCGCCGCCATCTCACGTCCGGCAACGGCCTCCTTGTCTTCCAGAAGCAGCGGGAAGCCGTACCCGCCGCCGCCGCCGCCGCCGGCATCGGCGGCCGCGTCAAGCTCACGCCCCAGCCTCTTCTCGCCACCGTTGGGCGAGCTTTTGGTGGTAGCCTTCGGAAGCAACGCGGTGTCGTCGCCGGTTCTGGAGAGCTTTCGCGCCGGCGAGACGTCGTTTGACCTGTCGAGGACCAGGAGCAAACCCAGATGGCTCGCCTTGGGGTGGACGGCTCGCCCGTCTCGGCGTTTGTAGAGCTCCCGCACTGTTCTGTCCAGCTCCGTTGCCACGGCCGCCGCCGGTCCCAACAGGCCGCCGGGGCCTGATGATCGGAGAAGGGATTTGATGTACACTTCCTCCCAGGACTGCTGCGAGATTAATTTGCACGAGAAGAAACGTGAGTTGTTCAGGCTTGATGATGAGGCAGTGAATTTCGTCAGCAACAAGTGAAGTTCATGCACACAGCAGACGAGGATGGATATGTAACAGGGGTACCATGCCGTGATCGTCGCCGGTAAGCTGGAGCAGCTGGTGCTGCCCGTCGTTACGAAAGCACGGCGGCGGCAGCAGAGGTTTCTGTTCTCTCTGCAGGCTTCCGCCGCTGTTGGACGGGAACGGTGTGCCTGCACCTCGCCGCGCGCCGCGGGATAGCAGCAAGGCGCTCTTGACGCACCGGGTTGAGACGGAGAGCAACCCGCACCTCTTGGACGCGAAGCCCGCCGCCGTGCTGTGCGCGTCGGAATTGGCATCGTCGTCGTCGCCGTCGTTCTTGCCACTGGGAGAGAAGAGGGGCGGCAGGTGATACGCCGCAATGTGCTGGAGGGGCAGCCGCCTTTGCGTGGGCGACGGCGACCAGTCGCCGCCGCCCGCCGTGCGCGCGCTTAGCACCACCGCCGCCGGCCGGGCCGACGACCCCGCCTTCCGGAACGTGTTCTGCGGGGAGCCGGCGGCCACGGCGTGCGCGGCCGGCAGGAACCGGTCCATCATGACGCTGCCGCCGCGGCGGTCGCACGGCACCGGCCACGCCCCGTTCCCCGCGGCGTCGCTGGCGCTGAGCCCGGCCGCGCTGCAGTTCACTGTGACGCAGCTGACGTCGTCGTCGCGGGAGAGCGCGTCCGAGCGCCGCGCCTCGTCCCGCGCGGCGCGCTCAGAGGCCAGGGCCACCGCCGCTGTCGGAGTTCGCGAGGGCTCATCGTCGTCGACGATCGTCAGGGGAGGTTGTGGCGGCGGCGGCGGCGTCGGCGTGGGCCGGCGGGTGCGGACGCTCTTGGGCTGGCCGGGGCGGTGCTCCCACCCGAATGGCACGGCGCCGCTGGTGTGGCTCGTGGGCTCCGACGTGGCGTCCGCTGGCGACCCCGTGGCCGCGGCGGTCACGGCGCCACCGTGGCGCCGGACGGAGAGGAGCGGCGCGGTGAGGTTGATGCGCTTGTTGGCGTCGGCCATGCCCATGTACAACCAAACCGGTGCGAACGCGAATGCGAAGCTCGCTGCGCACCACTCGCTTTGCCACGTTCGCCACTGCACTGAAGTGAACTAACCCGCGCGATTAAATAATGGCGAGGATCTTGGATCGTTCCGCGTAATGAATGATTCCTTGTACTCGTATTCAGTGCCGTACAGTAGGTTGCCGCATGGCGCCGGTATAGCCGTACTACTACACAACGTGGCGGGAAGCGACCAAAGTGAGCTGACAGGTTGCTGCACTGCCTGCCACTGCAGTCTGTTGTCCGTGCACGATCTAGCTCTGATTCCTGTAATAAAATCTTGTGTAAAAAACGAAGGGAAACAAACAGAGATTTGTTAGATCTGCCACTGTGGAACATGCTCCTGCTACACATTTCTTTACACCCTGTGAAGAAGGTTTTTGATCTGCCTGTCGGCTGCAGGTGTTGCCGAAAGGAGGAAGCGGTTACAGTTAACAGCATGATACATTCTCGCTAGCTACGACATTCACTGTCCTCTCGTTGATTGGCTGATGCATTATTGGAACGCAGTAGCACTGTAGCGGAAAGCATCATCAGCGGTGACAAAACGGGTGTGTGGCCTCCTCGCGGGAGATTAGCATGCGGCATAACAACCGGTTGGTGACCCTCGTGTGTGTCGGATCGGATTCGGATGGATGGACGGCATTGTCACTTGTCAGTAGGAAGCGGATGGGGAGTCGTCGTCGTGGTCATAACTTCCATGCAGACTGCAGCGACGCAGGTCGTTTTCCCGTCGCTGCAGAGGTGGGAGAAGACCGAACAGCACCGACACAACCCGTGTTCCCTTTGTCTGGTGTGACCAACTGACGGTATGTAGGCTAGGGGATCAGAACCATGCTACGGTAATGGTACAGTACAATCATCATGCTGATTGGCAGCCAATGATGTGCAGTTATCTGATGAGGACGACGCGCCACCTGGAACTCACCGTTTTCCGACAGCCAACGAGATTTGAGAGATGAGAGGAAGTATGACGAGAATCCTAATTACAGCAACAGTGCTAATAATATGGCTTGGTTGGTTTGGCAAGCATAGTTTTATCGACTGTTCGTTTCAGTAATCCAAGTACTGCATCACCGATAGTGCGTTTGGTGTACGAACTTTGCATCTACTGTAGTTAAGCTGTATGCGTCCTAAAGTCACTAACAACTCTACAATCGATCTGCATGGCGTTTGGCGCGTCTGTTTGTTTTGTTTTGCATTAAGAGCACATTTACAAGTGTCTCGCTGAAACGCCCCTTTCTACTTTTTCGGAAGGGACTGTCCATGAGCACCCCAACTCCAACAGCTTGATAAAATGGGTAGCCAAATATAATTCCATTGTTTAGCCATTCTATAAAATAAAAAGCTCCTGAAAAAGAAGAGGTCCAAAAAAAAAAAAAAAAAATCCACGACAGCTTACTATTTTATAAAGTCATATAGCAAGTCTTTATGGTTGGCTATATATGGCCACCGAAAATTCAGTGATAGCTAGTTTTCTATTCATATCTATTGATGACTACTTTTTGCTATATATATAAATTCTAAAATAGCCTCAACAACAAAAATAGCCAAGTTGTTGGAGTTGTTCTAAAGTGTGCCAAGCGGCCAGCACCTGATCTTTCCCCAGGACGATGTAGCTGGATCAAAGAATTTAATAGGATGTTTAATTTGAGGAATGTGTTAGTCCGTTGTCTCCTCTTTCTTTTGTTTTGTGGAAAAAGAATGGATTAATCCCACCAAATTTGAAAAATAAACTCACCACGCACCATCTTATAAAGTCATAGTCTTCCTCTAGCCAGATGCATCTATTGACTTCTCATCCCTACTATTAGAACACCAAGCAGAAGTCATCGTTTTTTACTAGGAGAACACCAAGTAGAAGAAATGCGGACCTTATTTTAGCACCAGAGACGGTGTTGGACTCTAAGGTGGCCGAGCCCATTTGTGGCAAGTGGCAAGCAAGCTTGCTTACGGGCCAGCTAAATTAGGCTTAAAGACCGAAAAGATTTGGCCCATCTACTATAATTTTTTAACTTAAGCCCATCTACTACAGTTTATTAACCTTTTTGTCAGCCCAATATGAACTAAAGGCTCCCACAATTCATGCAGGCTTAGTCCAGAAGCCCAATAGCGCATGCTTTGGGTGTCCGGTGCCCGTATATATATATACTAGGATGAAACGCGCGCTCCGCCGCGCGCGCAATCGAGTTACGCGCCTGTAGTTTTTGGGCCGACGCTTTTTTGCTGGCCCATTTTTTGTGTGTGTGTGGGGGGGGTGGGGGTTGGTTTGGGATTCCTTTGGTTTGCATGAAGGTTTTTTTTTTGCATTTGGTCTTACCCTTGGTATGTGTCGTGGCCGACGGGCTGGATCCCTACATGTGCTGAATGATGACGATATGTTAATGGGCCTTGTAGGCTTCATAGTTTTGTTTCTTGGTATATCATTTTAGCATACAGCGTTAAGTATATCAACCAGTGAACAAAATCATGTAGCATGACTGGATGACATTAAACTCAAATATGAAACTATACACAACATGTGGATGGAAAACTAAAAAGTCCTCATTCTCTCTGGAAAAGGACAAACACTTATTCATTATATTGGGACAATGGATCCTCTATATAAACTATTGGTGGAAGTTCACCGGACCAAGGTACATGAAGTCACTCCGAAGTTTGGATCAGGTACTGCCTTTGAAGGTTGATTCCACTGCCTTCTCTGATATGTGAGCCTACACAAACGTAGTAAAAATGTCAGTTATAATGAATTGCTTTGTTAGAACATTCAATTGGTAGCCATTGTTTTTATTTGAAAGAATAAAGGTACTTAACAACTGCAGTATAGGATAAGAAGGCATGATATACCACAAGAATAATTTCTATTGATTCGATGTCAAAGAAGGCACCAATTGTTCCGGCATTTACGGCTACTACATTTGTAGCCATGACCATATGGGGTGGTGCATGGCAAGCACCAGCATGCTTGGTTTGGAACTACATATCTGATCTTTGCTCGAATATGGATGTACCTATTGGACTGCATAATAATAGGAGATTGGCTTTAGAAGGCTTCTGTTTGGTGTGGACAAAGAGCACACACAGACATATAGATATTCTGTGGATTACGAAATTTGGCGAGTTACTAAATTGATTCCAGGTAGCCTCCAACACTGTCAAGATTATAGCTGTGATAATGGATTCTTTAAAATTAGCATAGGCACCTGTAGTAAAATACAAATCAGTATGTGTGTATTCCTTAATGAAAAGGCCCATGGAAGTGTGTGGTCTGCATAGAACCTGGACAATGAAGCACCTTGGATAGATAGTTACATGTGTACGAAGCTAATAATTTTAGTGAGCAATAAGAGGTCATGTAGATTATACAGTAAGACAAACAAATTCGAAGCAACAGAAGTATGAGTATAGGTCAGTACCATGAAAAAACAGGTAGAATTCATGTAGGGATCACTGCAGACATGGATAGGCAGCACATGTGGACAAACAAACGCACAGCGGAGCCATGTAGGGATCTGTGCAGACATGGGTAGGGAAAATTGAATGGCAGCATCAGTTAGCAAGGGGTAGACAGGTGACAGTAGCAGCTGAGATGCATTCTATAATATGCAGTGCAGGAATGCATTACAGACACAACAGAAGCAACGTTGGAGCATAACTTGAGGCGCAAACGTAGGTGCCTGTCATTGAAGCAGGCATCAGTTGGACATTCGGTGGCAATAACCAAGGTCTGAAGAGCACAACAGGCAGGTTCAACAGAACAGGGAGCAAAACTTGAGGAGCTTCAAAACCTTTTGTTTCCATACGGTTTAACAGAACAGGGAGCTAAACTGAATTTAGTTCATACACCAGTGAGATAGCAACAATTCAAACTATACCAATTTATTAGCAGTGAGAAGTTTGAGGCCACTCATTCAGAGGTATTAATTTAACTTGTGGCATGAGCAGATTAGTACCATTAGTAGAGGTGTCTCTCCAATTCCACGGGTTCACACCATTGGTTGCAACTGCATCAGCAGCTGTCAAGGGAAGCGGATGTCTGTCATCCTCCAAACGATCATCGATACTCAGTATTGGTATACCATTTGCTAGAAATCATGAAAGGGTATAGTCAACAACAGATTTGCATAGTCACCACATGAAATAAATTAAGGAATAGGTCATGATTGTTACACACGTAGGAGCTCAGTACCTTCCACAGGACCAAAGGGAATGTTAGCATCCTCAAAGCCTACATTGAATGCAGAGAATATTAGTCAATGAGGTAACAAAAACTACTGCAACCAAAAATCAAATAAAGCAGAGAGTCCAAAGCTATCAGACATGGACACCTTATTATATCCCTACGGTCACCACACGCTCTTAAACGAAATTAACTGCATATTGCATATAGGTCATATTTTCTGAAATTGATCAATAAGTTTGAACAGTTTCTTATAATTTAGACACATCTAAATATCAATGGTTCGCTATAGCATACACTCAAAGTTCGTTATCAGAATAGTTGATTTTTGCATCCAGGACCCAAAGCTTTGCATTTTTAAAATCTCTGATGTGGAATTGAAGACACGTCTAGCAATAATCATTTCATCTAGCAAAGCATGATAATCTCTATAGTAATAGGGGCCAACCGTTATCTGTGGTGAACTGCAGGTAGGAGTCGATCTTGGAATTGGATGTGGGGCTCTTCCCGGCAGCACCACTGCCAACGCAGCCACCACTGCCGGTTCCCGTCCTTCCCGCGTCGCTTGAGCAGGTCGTCGATCTCCTTGTAGTACGCCATCTTGGCGTTGCCGTTCCCTCCAGCGCCGGAGCCGCCGCCACCGCCGCTTCCCGTCCTTCCCGCGTCGCTTGAGCAGGTCGTCGATCTCCTTGTAGTGCGCGATCTTGGCGTTGCCGTTCCCTCCAGCGCCGGAGCCGCCACCGCCGCCGCTGTTCCGCGAGTGTCTGCGCGCCTTCTTGAACTCGTTGAGCAGGTTGCGGCACTTGTCGGTGCATATGGTCGGGGAGCGGTCGAACCCTTGGTCCCGCATCCGGGCAGAGATGGCCTCCCAGAGGTGCTTGTTGGACTTGGAGGCGTTGAAGTGGGCGTCCATTTCCCAGCGCAGCGCGATGAGGCAGAGGGTCTCCTCGCGGTGACGCAGGTCCGTAGGCAGGGAGGCGGGTGGTGCACGTTGCGGCGCGCCAGATCTGGCCCTCAGGAGGGAAGCCGCGGCGGCGGTGGCATTCCCCGGCGAAAGAGGACGTCCGCTGGTGCAGGCTGCGGCCGACGGCGACCATGACGCCGGAGGAAGCCGCGGGCACCGCGCGGGGAGCGCCCACGCTGGGGGAGGAGGCGGCCGAGGGCTCGCTGGCGCCGCCGCACCGGCCACGCGCGGGGGGAGGTGGCCGTCGCGGCCCCTGGCCGCACGCAGTGGCGGCTAGGGTTTCATTGACCGCGCGCGGGCCGCCGGAAGGAGTGAAGGCTGGGGAAGCCGCAGCGGCGGCTTGGGGCGGGCCCAGCCGCGCCAGTCCGTGGGCGTCGGTGGCCACCGCCTGGACGCAGGTACGGCACACCGCCGCGTGCCGACGGCGCAGCCGGTGCCGCCCGTGTCGGCAGATAGAGGGAAGGAGAGGGAAGAGGAGAGTGCGATGAGAGGTATTTTTCCCCTCTGGGGGACGGCGCAGATGAGGCGGCGCCGGTGCGGGTCGTGGGGAGGAAGGAACGTCAAAGGGAGAGAGAGGAAGAAAGAGGCGGGGCGCACGTGCGCGGGGCCCAGCAGCTCAGTGCGTGTGGGGCCAGGAGCGACGGGAGGACGCGAATCCTTTCCCCGATAAGGATGTACATATATCTGCCACAGCCATTCAGAAATTCAGACTACATGCGCATACTGCGTCACGTCATATATCTAGGCATCATGATCTAATTTTCCCATCTACTAAGCTGGAGATGTCTTTGGATTTTCAGGCTCGACCCCCACGGCCCACGCTAGTAGCGACCGTGAACATTGACCCTGAGAAACTCCATCAGATGGAACGACGAAGTGCTGTTTTTTCTTCAGAAAACAGCTCGTAGTTGTTCATGAGGTTAAACTTGCAGCAGGTTCCTGGGCAATTTGGCTTTGCAACCAAAGTGCAAAGCTATAAAGAGGCACTTTTCTTTTGGATTGGCAGGAAAAGGAAGACATGGGTCGGTCTTTCCAACCAAAAAGATTCTCACTTTTGATTCTGCCCTCATCAAAAGCTACAGATTAGGACTTGTACCATATGGAGGAGGAGGAGGATAAAGACCATGAACACCCAAAGCCATGCGCTTTACCGAGATAAAGTAAAGGCGAGAATCTTGTTTTGGATAGTTTTTTGCGCTTTTCTTTGTGAACTTTTATGTCACAAACGCAAAGTGACCATGGAAAAAGCTTAGGAAGGTGCAGCTAGTGCTGCTTTGTTCAGATTCTTAGTAACCAAGTCTTGCCTGCTGCCTACTCCTATATAGGTTGACTCTTGGAGCTTTTACTTCTTACCATTCTGCTAGCTACTTACTGAAGCGTCTGAAGATTGCAAGAGAAATGTTTGATGAAACTCGTCTGGAAATTCAATTGCTCTCATCACGTAAAACCTACCTCACTTCTTACTACATTTCTTTAGAAAGTTTCTCTGTAATATAAAAGTACGATTATTCTACAAATGCAATTCTGAAACGTGACTTTGCAGACAACCAACAAAGGTACGGCCGGCGGGCGTATGTGTTGTGAGTAAAGTACGTACTGAAACGTCGACCGGTACGTACCGCGGCGAAAAGCCCAAAAGCCACCACAAATCATGGTGTCCACCGCGCACGCACCCAAGCACTCAGCCACTGCCCACTGGCTCTCACATTTATGCTATATATATACAATGGCCAGGTCTACTTGGATGCCTGTTAGTACGAGACGATAGATAGCTCCTTCAGGGACCATCGCCGAGAACAAGCCAGCCACACGCCTCGCGCGCAACAGCAACATGCTGCCTCACGTCGCCGAGATGCCGGCCAGGGCGGCGGCCGCGTGCACCGGCGCGGCGGGCATCAAGCTGTTCGGCAAGGTGATCACCACGCCGCCGCAGCAGCAGCCGCAGCCCGTCATGCACCACGCGGGCGCCGGCGTTGCGCCACCGAGGCTGCCGGCGGGGCGCGGGAGCGCCGACCTGCTGGAGGAGGTGGCGCGGGCGCGCGCGGCGGCGGCCGAGGTGCGGCTGCCGTGCCCGCGCTGCCTGAGCCGGGACACCAAGTTCTGCTACTTCAACAACTACAACGTCAACCAGCCGCGCCACTTCTGCCGGGCCTGCCACCGCTACTGGACGGCCGGCGGCGCGATCCGCAACGTGCCAATCGGCTCCGGCCGCCGCAAGAACCGCCCCGTGATGCTGCCACCGGCGGCGCCCACCGCGACCGCCGCCGCCAGTGCGATCAGCGCCGACGATAGTAACGACCACCGCTCGGGCTCATCGGGGTCTCCTCCGGTGTTCACGTCTGCTGTGTTCACCGCACCCTACTACCTCGGCGGCTCGCCGCCTGCCTCCGAGTTCACCACGTCGCCGGTGGCTTACGCCGCCGCCGCCGCCGGCCTACCGGGGACGACGACGACGGGGCAGTGCTTGTGGCTGGTGGCCACCACAGATCGTTCTGTTGCAGCGGACCGCGCTTTTCTGATATGATGTGGAGAATAAATAAAAGATGTGATTTTGCTTGGTTATTCTTATTCTTCTCACTCACGCTCCGAGCTTTCCACGGATCGAACCGGCGGTTTCGGTGTGGTGGATAGGGTAGGGTTTGACCTGGTAACAATTTTGAGTGCATGCATGCTCGGGCTTTTTAGGTGTAGTTGTGTAATCCAGGTGTCTCTGTTCTAACCTTTTCTTTTGACTTCGTTTCAAACTTTTGTGAAGGTTGTTCAAGTCCCTGCTTTTTGGGAACTTTTGCGAGCTTGGGATGTAATTTAACTTGACTGAAACATGTCTATGCGTTTCAATGGAAGTGAGGGGTGTGCTGCTGTTGTTATATACGTACTTTATATTTTGGGAGGAGTTAGAAGTTAAAATTTGATGTTGATTATGAAGAACGCAGTGAGCCAGCGAGTGTCTGTCACACACCGACAAGCGTGCGTAGCTTTTGTGAAGGTGGTTTAATTAAACCTTTTTTTTGCATCATACTTTTCCGGATAGTTTTTCAGTGGCCCCGCTAGTGCATCTTTTTCCCCAATGACAGGGTAATAATTATATGAAATCAAGACCGCAATAATTACATCTATACTTATTAGAGAAAGTTAATAGTTAGAGTTGGTTGCTAGTTGCTGCCCGTAAGGTTTTTTTTAACCTTTTCTCAGCCCACCTATTAATTAGTTAGATCTGTATTATTAATACATGGTCTACTTATCTTACTCATAAAGTTTTTTAGTTCTCATGTCCAAGACGACTGTAAACTTACAACCTGTTTCTCTTCTCTCACCTCCTCATTTCTTCCCTCAACCGCAACATTTAGCTAGCTTAAAGACTTCTACTCCCTCCGTCCCTAAATAAATGTTGTCGTAGGATACGTGCCACAAGTTTGACTTGATTTGTAGAAAATACATACAATATTTATATCCCCAAATAATTTTGTTAAAAAACAAGATCTAAAGGTCTTTCCAATGATACTAATTATGATATTAATCGATGATATTTATTATTTATTAAAATTGCCGCTAGTTGTTTCTTGGGAAATAAAACGACACTTATTTAGGGATGGAGGGAGTATTATACTTGCTCTTACACTCTTACACCTAAGTATAATAACAAGTAAACAGACCATCCTTCTGTTGCACCATCCTTGCACTAGAGGCCTTGAGCCCTTAACAACGAGCGATGATGACATGTATCTCAAGTAACACATGAAACTAAAAGCTAAAATAATAAAAAATAGAAATAGTCCATAAAGTAGTATTAAAGAAAGAAACAGAAACAAGAAAAGTGATGAAAAGGAAAAAAAAAATAAATAGAAATAGATAAAAAATTAAAAAAATATAGATGATAAAAAATAAAACAACCTAATATAATAGATGGAAATAAAAGGACAATCACATGAGTAATACTTCAACAACCTAGAAAATGTCTACTGCCCCCCTACACCATCCAACCTATCTAGGGTGGTCTACTTCCTTAATTATGAAATCGTCTATTCTACTCCCCGAACTTTTCAAAACTGCTCAAATTACCCCCTCATGTGGATTTGGATGGTGGTTTTGCACATTGATGCTGGTTTTGTCTTTTTTTATTTATTTCTCCTAAATCTTTGAAAAATTATAGTAAATAACAGAAAAATCAAAAAATAGAAAATCTAGTTTTATTGGACTCCACATGAGTAGATCTACACAAGAAAATATAATATGGTATGCTTTAGTATAAAGTTTTTGCCATAGCTTTAGATTAATTGAAACAATCCAATAATTTTGTCTATAGTTAATGGGAATAATTCATAGTTGTAGCTTCCTAAGTGCAATTATGGTGAAATTTTTATGGTGGACTAATTATTGTATGCTTGAACTATAGTAAAAATTTCTTGCTCATTGGACCATGTATGACTTAGTTGTTATAGATAGATCATAGATTTAACAAGGATGAAATTGGATTTTTCTATGTTAAATCTATGATTTATCTAATGTAAACGGAGTCCATAAATATTACTAACGATGCAATGGTCTAGTTTTTATTGTAGTACTAAGTGTGAACATCAGTTTGAAATGAATATAAATATTATTAGTCGTTTGATTAAGTAGAAGAATGTTGAAATGTGATCTCGGCCAACGTATTAAATATGAAAGTGTGTGAATGTTGAGCCTGTGGCCAATGCATGTGTTACTTGCCCTCCGAGAAACAAAGAGAGTATTCAAAATCATTGTCATATCATAAAGTATATATTATACAACTTTGAAAAGTACATGTCCATCAAAACCGTGCACAATTTGCCGTGAAAAAAGTTGTTACGAGAATATAATGTAATATGGTGTCCTGTTTTTTTTTGTAATTATTAGGGTTGGATATGTATTTTGAAAGTAGAAGTTGGTCCACCGTCAGTGATTTCAGGTGCCTGAAATTAAGCATTTTTTCAGGCGACGCCTATGGACCACCAGATCAGCATCCAACGCTCTGGAGTTGTTTCTGTACTATCAGACCTTACCGGGCCCACAAATCAACCCGTTTTGGAATAACGTATGCTACCAGGTCCGCCAAACCTTAACGGATGCATGATCCGGTACCCGCTAACTGAAGGTGGTGCTCGTTTAGGCCAGAATTGAACCATTAGCCTGGTAAACACACTTACAAACTTACTGACAAAACAACTACTTCGCCAATGCAGAAAGAAACCACCACAAATCAAAATTAATAGAGTACAATTTCTATTCTATTCTACTGCAAAATCTACTGCAAAAATAGACAACGAATATGATCTTCAAAAATTACAAAACAAGAATATGAAAATTGCATATTTCAAATAATGCAAATACTACATGTTGTTACTGCAATTATGCTGTAAATACAGAATCTAGCTCATGAATGACGAGCCTGCTGACAATACAATTAAACTGTACCATTTTCTATGCATATTGGGAGGCAAAATCTTTCATATCATTGAACATGTCTGTAGCCATACCTTCTACTTGAGTAGCAACACATTGCTGCTATTGTTTGACAGAAATCTGCGGAGTCAGAGTCACATATGTAAATTAGTGATCTGCTGTAAGTATATGCTCTCTCATTTTTTTTTACTTTTACATCATAAGCACTGTAAATAAATAAGTCTAGACTGTAAGAATTAGTATCTAGTATCTACTAGACAACTAGCATGTGTATAGCTGGTTTATACACATACATATCCACTAGATCATATATTCAAATCACAGTATAAATGATATGCAAATTCAAAAATCATAAGATGGCAAGAGATCCAACTGTTAGCTCCAACAACCACCATGACCCATCCTTCCCAGCAACACCAACTGAAATCTAACTAACATCACTAAGGTTCTACCAAAGACAAACTTTATGGCACACATGGACAACATATTAGACTGTATGCACAGAAGGCAAATTACAGAAAAATGGAACTCAACGCTTTGTTTCTAGCAAGGCAATTGAAGAATGAAGATTTAGCTTCAAACTTATGAAGCTCTAGAGTTCTCAGTGTTGTCAGTCATGCAACTTTGCATTCAGTATTGGGAACAAGGAATCAAGATTTAGGGAGCCCACACTAAATATTACAAGGTTAAAACCTCACCAAACTCCCCAAAGCTAAGCTAAGCATAAACACAGCTACTCACAAAAAAATATTTCTGAAGAAGTGGCTGGCCTACAACCTAGTGAGTTCAACTTATGCAGATAGCTATTACAACCAGTTTCCTCCCCACTTGCCTACCCCACCATACAGACTTACAGAGCACAAAACATGCCAGCAGTGGTCTAACCCACACACACGTGAAAATATTTGAAGGTAGGAGGAGCTGAATTTGTAGGGTTTGTGTAAAGAAACACGAATGACAATTAACATATTTCAAGATGTGTTAGCACAAATCACAAGAGACAATTTTTTTCTATGAAAGGACAAGGACAAATAAGAGGTGTGTGTTGGCACAAATCATAATTAACAAAGTTTAAGATGTGTTAGTACAAATCACAACAGACAATTTTTCTATAAAAGGACAATGACAAAAACTTGGTGTGGGCAGGCACAGATCACATAAATAGAGGTTGCACTAATAGGTAAAGAAAAAATGGTACAAAAATGTGGTGTGTGCTAACACAAATCACAATAAACAAAGGAAGGTGTGTCAGCACGAATCACAAGAAACAATTTTTTCTATGAAAGGACAAGAACAAAAATTGGGTGTGTGTTGGCACAAATCACAATTATTAAAGGAAATGATGTGTTAGCACAAATCACAAGAAATAATATTTTTTCTATAAAAGGATAAGGACAAAAATTTGGTGGGAGCTTGCCCAAATCACAATCAACAAAGCAAAAGGTGTATTAGCACAAATCAGAGAAGGACAAAAATTTAGTGTAGGCATGCACAATCACAATAAACAAAGGAAAATGTGTGTTAACACAAATCACAAAAAATTACTAAAATCAAGTTGCTAAACATTATGCAAACATTGACAGTTGTGAGAGCCAGGATAAGTAGCTTAGTAGTGTATAGTTTACTAGAGGGGGGCCACAATGTGCTGGGACGTCCATAGCTGTGAATCCGTTGATGCACTGGGCAGCTTGTCATTTACCTACACTAATAATGTTCTGCATAACAAAAGATAAAGAAAGTCAAGTTCAGTTACTGCAACGGGAATAACAAATGGGGGTGGTACAGCTAATACGGATCAATTGCACATGCTCAGAACTACGATTGCAGTACCCAATAGCTGCAATTTACATTGTTGGTGACTGCAATTATGTAAGTGAAAGCTTTATTTGTTTGGTTTTCAACAACAGTAGATATTAATAGTAACAGAGCATTATAAAATTTGGTAGTATACTGTGGATGTATCTTATTTCTTGTACCAGAAATCCTAAAGCACTAGAAAAGAGTAGAAAGCAACTAGCAAGACAAACCATGAACAAGCAAATTTCTTGTACCATAACAAATGTCTGCATCACATGAGATAATCATGATGAATGTAGCACATGCAACTGCCTCCCATTTTTACTATAACCACTAAGATACCCCAAGTATAGGTGGGTGCAAAAGTGATCATATCTTAAAAGACATAGCTCTTGATAAAAGGCAGTCAGGAAAAAGGAATAGAGAGAGCTATAGCTTACAGGTCCTCAGACTGCTTGAGCTTGGAGATGGAGAAGGGGATGTCTACATACAGCAAGTTTCTAGACAAAAGCCTGCAGAGACAAGAAAAAATAGAAACCAATTTTAAAAATGGCTAAATCGACAATGAAAAGGCAGTAACACAATAAAAGAAGACTTAGCTTGATTTAGGGATGTATAAATATTTTAAGGAGACACAATCCCCAATCTCATCTAGGATTTGGCCTGTGAGCTTGTTCAGCTTGAGATCCCTGCACGAGCAAATCATTAGCATACAAATAGCAAGCCAAATATAGAATGTATCGGCTTAAAAATAAATCTAAATAGTACTAAGGAACTGTGTCACATCATGGCATTGGTGGTCAAATCAAATGAGGTGGAGGAGGATTAAAAACGGAGATGCAGGTATAGTCACAAAATCTCAGGCAAATGCAAGAAATTGTACGGTTCTCCGAGTCATCCGCTTACACAAACAGTAGACTCTTGAGCTGCCCTATAGCCAACGAGATCTCTCCTCCTAACAGATTTGAGGTAGAAAACAATGTCATCACAAGATTTTTCTTTTTCAGCAAAACAAATAAAGGAACGACCCTTTACTTCTCCCCCAACAAAATGAGCAACAAAACAAAGCAATATACAGATATGGTGTACTAAGCAAAGGGGTGTTTTGTGAACAAAACTTCAATGGCCAAAACATGCTCCAATAGCTAAAAAGGAAAACTATAATCAATCTGTTCCAACCTCACTCTAATCCCAGTGTTTGAAACAAATGCACTGCAACTTTAAGCTTTCCACACACTTAATCTGGAAAGACCATGTCTTCCTATTGTGTGACTATTCTTGTACCCATAAATAACAAGATTCAGATCAAATACAACCAAGCAAACAAAGCTTGGGTGATCAACAGAAATAGAAGATAGTAGCTAGAGCATCTGTAACTAGTAAACTATAAGAAAGGTGAAAATTAGGAATCAACATAGGACATGCGATAGAAGTTTACTTTTTGGGACAAAAGCTAACATCAATTCAATGATATGACTAAAAACCCACTAATAGATTGACTAGTTTAAGGTCATATATTTCTGTAGTGAGCAAGTAATCATCCATTTAATTTGCTACTCATTTGAGCATAGACAGAGTGCTAAAGTTAGAATTTCACTGCAGTGTGCAGCATACTAGGATAACACAACCTGTTTAGGATAGAGTAAAATGTCAAACTCTGAACCATGCAAGTATGAACTTGTTCAGAGTTATAGCATAAAAAATCAGACATAAAAAATTAAGATAGCATCCAGGATGTTTAACAGAAAGACAAGTAACTAGCACATGATGCATTTAACAATCTGTGATGCTTTGTTCAACCTCAACTCAATTCAATCAGCTGGATCTCGAAAGAACAAACCGAATTTTAGCTAATTCTTGCCCTCCGACGCCTGCATTGCTCTGCACAACAACTTCAGAAACTAGGATCAATACAGAAGAACTTCAATCTTATTTACAATTAACTGAAAATTCAGAAAATAGCAGATATAATGCAGATAGCGTTGACATGGCACTGAACCTACTCCATCACTCTAATATCCACTCTCCAGTAGACATCAAAGAACAGCAGCATGCAGGTACCAATAATGGTGGCCTGACTTCTCCTAATTCCCTTTTGAGGAAAAGCTGCACGGCACAACAAAAATCAATAAATAAATTCTTATAATTAGGCAAAAAGCCATCGAATGAAAATCCTTGGATATGCACATGAGGGGTATTGACCAAACTAGATTTGCAACTAGCTAGGAAATGTATAGGACATGAGGCGTACAACAATCCAGCAAACCAAACCCTAGCTACCGTCAGTAAGAGCAAACACAATACAGTCCTATACATTTCCACAAGGATCTCAACTTTACTGGCAAAAATCCCCATCCCCGCGCCCTCCTCAAGATAGGGTTTCAACCAATCGATGACCAAATCAACACCCAATCATGAAATGGGATCGAGTACACACACAAGCAACAAGTGACGCAGCAACTAGGGGCAAGGAGGAAGGAGGATGTAGCAGGCACATACAAGAGCGGGTCACCAGGGCTCCTCTGCAAGATCTTCAACACCACGCACCGTGACGACCACCAGGAGCTGCCGCGGCTTGGGAAATCGCCGTGCACACTGCTCCAATGTCGCTGACCCGTGCACGCGCTGCTCCTCCACTTGGGGCCACTGTGGTGCTGAATGGAAGGAGAAAGGGATGCGCCAGCTCCACCGCAGCCTCCATGTGCAGTCGAAGGCTGCCGGGGAGCCAGAGGATACAGAGGAGCGAGCAGATCTGGGCTTGGGAGAGGAGAGTGGGAGGGAGAGAGAGGAGCGGGTGGTCGACCACTCGGGCAGGGCGGCGGTGTTAGCGGGTGCATTCTCGGACCCAATAGGAACAGACACAGCACTCGAACCCAATACACCAGCGCACAGGCCGCAAGCTCATCCGACGGAGGCGACGTCGCCTGAACAAAAGTTAAATTTCAGGCGACTGAAG